>JAYDZE010413908.1:0-16734 GCA_034509125.1 Monilaria moniliformis | reverse complement strand
GGGTTAGGGTTAGGGTTGTAAATTTCTGACCCGACAAAATTTGCAACCCGAATAGCCCGCACCGAATAGCCCGACAATCCGAGCGGGTTGGCCCGATTGACATATCCTGAAAAACAATAGGAAGTAGTCAGAGAGCCACATGTTCGGTTAGAACCAATCCCCATCATCAAACAAAATCTGACGAAATCCTGAAAATCGCAAACATCGTTCCAGCTGCTCCTCTCATTTGAGAAATTGAAACAGCACGTACCTCCGTTTGTGTTGGTGTTTCGCTACATATGGCAACTTTGGAAACTGCAATTCCAAGCCTCCGATTCCAGCAGCTACATCCCTACTTCACCCGACCGACGGCGCGGCTTCCCTTCTGCCGGAAAACCGGGCTGGTTGTGCGTTCCCAGCAACAAGTGGAGTCTAAAGCAACCGCAGCATTTAGTGACGAAGAAAACGCACTCATTAATGCCTTGATCGGCATCCAAGGCCGCGGCCGCTCCGTCTCCTCGTCGCAACTCCAAGTATAATGTTTCTTTATTCTTCAAACATGAATTAACATATATAAATAAAATAGTATAGACTAATCTGTAGTTTATAAATGTATTGGAACATATGGATATTCCAAAAAATTCTAAGTAATTTCCATCATTTGAGCTAATTGTGCTTAATCTATATCTTAAATAAAAAAATTCAATCGTATATCTTATCAATTATAATTATAAAAGTAAACATTCTCATAAACTGAGTTAATGTTAAATAATATGATGCAGGAAGTTGAAAGGGCAGTGCAGAAATTGGAAGATCAAAAGGGTGTTTCTGATCCAGTGAGTCGCCTTTCAGAATACTTTGTTTGTTAATTACTTAGATTTGGTGTAATAAGTGAATTTAACAGACAGGTTCCAGCTTAATTGAAGGGCGTTGGCAATTAATGTTCACAACAAGACCAGCAACAGCTTCTCCGATTCAGGTCAGATATAGATTTTGCTTTTGTTTCTAAGGGAGTCTTTGTCTTTTTTTCTGGCAACTAAAATCTAGCACTCGTGATACTCTCAAATGCTAACTCATTTTCATGCTGATGCAGAGAACATTTGTCGGGGTTGATTCCTTCACTGTGTTTCAGGAGATATATCTTCGAACAGACGATCCGCGGGTCTCCAATATTGTAAATTTTTCTGATTCAATTGGCGAGTTGAAAGTAGAGGTATGACTTATCATAGATCTAATTCAGTCATATGTTTTATTTAGAGTTAATTGCTACTAAATATACCAACTTTCATTCGATTTTAGTTTTGCACATGATATTAAAATTCTGCCTTTAAATATACTAAGTTCTAATTATTTTGATTTTTCATATGGTTACCAAATTTTTTTTTAAAAATTACATACTGTCATTGTGGAAAATTAATGCAATTATGGCTCGCTAAAGTAGTGTAAATTTCAGGCATCTACCTCGGCATTGAGTTGGGGATAATTGATAATAGCATGAAAAATAAGAACAATTCAAAATTACACAGAATTTTTAGTTCATATACAAAACTAGATATTTTTAGTGCAATTACCGTTTTTATTTATCTATGGTACTGTACTATCAAGTACAGTAGTTGATGTGGAGTGAAAGGGATTGGTGCGGTGCTAAGGTGTGCACGTGAATGAGTCAGCTCAATGACGCAAATATAAATTGTATTGAAAAGGATAAATCGAATTACAAAGGTTCCGCCTACCAAATACCTAGGTAGGTTCCCGATATAACTTCTATAATTCGACGTGAACCACCCGTCTAACCTCAGGGTGTATTTAAAGACCCAACGGTACCTATTCCGACAAGGAATAGATACCTACTAAACACAAATACTGAAAGGGATAAGACCTACTCGACACAAATACTAAACTAACAAACATCTACTTGAATAAGACTCTTTAAATTAAAGGACTATAACAACTAAAGGACTCTACATAAAATAAAACTCTATCCTAAGCTACTTGGGCTGTGGGCTGGTGGGCCTTGGCTGATTCCCGTGCCCAGGCAGTGCCTTGCGTGCGGACTAGTGGGCCTTGGCTGTTTCCCTCGCCCAGGCACCTGTGTGCGGAGACTCCTGCGCAGGCAGTTCCCTTTGTGCGGAGACTCCTGCGCCCAGCGGCGCAGACACTGCGCATAGGCAGTGCCCGGCGTGCGAAGACTCCTGCGCCTAGCGGACTCTGCGCCCCGTGGCCAGTGCGTGCGATGCGTTCCACCCGTGGGCCTAGCGGCCCATGCGTTCGGCGCCCAGCGCTTGTGGTGCCTCCCGCCCGTGGGCCTAGCGTCCCATGCGTAAAGTACCCGGCGTGTGCGATGTTTCCCGCCCATGCGCCTGATGGCCAATGCATCCTGCGCCCCGCGCTTGCGGTGCTTCCCGCCGGTGGGCCTAGTGGCCAATGCATATGGCGCCAGTGCCTCTACTGATCCTCCGCTCCCTCGTGCGTGTGGCAACACAACCTATGGGCGCGTTCTATATCAGTAGTTGATAGAGTAAAGATGATTCCTACGAAATAATCAATAATAAACTGAACGAAGACGAGGCCCTAAAGGCAAAGCTGTCCAGAAAACTGAATGATCAAAAAACTAGCAAACGAAATACTACTATTTAACCCTACGCTCAGTGAGGCTCCAAGCCCATGCCCATGCCCATGCATGACAAGTCCAACTAATAATTCATGTGACTCATAAAAATATATAAATAACTAACATTTTTAAAAATAAATGAAGTAATAACAAGGTAATAATCTGCCATTGCTGGAGCACCACGCACATGCACCCTCCACGGCTATCCCGGCCCGTTAAAACAGCCTTGTCCCCCGGTCTGTGGATGATAAGCCGAACTCATCCCCAACATCATCCCCACCTGTTTTCTATATTCCTGCAAAAAGTATGACGCGTTTGAGGGAAACACGAGATGTGATTTGAAAATGAAATAGTGAAGTTGAAGATTAGAGGAAATACATTGCATGAACAATTGGATCACATAGTGGGAACATATTACATAGTTATTTGACACATTTATTAGTTTTGAGTGATGTTAATTATTTAGATTCCTGTTAGCATTGTTAACTCGAACTCTGTATTGTCACACATTACTTGATAAATACCTAATATATGGGTATTGGGTTATTCAGGCAGTAGCTTCAGCCAAAGATGGGAAACGGATCCTCTTCCAGTTTGACAGAGCTGCCTTTTCCTTTAAATTTCTTCCCTTCAAAGTCCCTTATCCTGTACCTTTTAGACTTCTTGGAGATGAAGCAAAGGGCTGGTTGGATACCACTTATTTGTCCCAATCAGGAAATATTCGTATATCGCGCGGGAACAAGGTAAAACTAGCCAAGAATTCTCCATCTTTATCTGCCATAGTTTCTTTCAGAACCTGTCCTCTGCTCGGGATTAAGGACTATCAGTTCCAATGCTATAGTGCAGGGAACAACGTTTGTGCTGCAAAAAACAACTGAAGAAAGACAGAGATTGTTATCAGCCATTTCAAAGGGTCGACAAGTCAGAGAGGTATGGGCTTTATTACTTTCTCCACAAAATGGTTACTCCTTTTACAGATTCAATCAATAATCATTTATGATAAACTTTCCAAATGCAGGCTATTGATAAGTTTGTCACTGTAAATCAAAGTACAACTAAAGGTGAATTTGAACTTCTTGAAGGCGAGTGGCTGATGATATGGAGTTCACAGGTAGTTTGCATAAAACATGTTTTCATTTTAAAAACTTTGAATTCAACATGCTTATCTTGCGCCTAAAAACACAAATTTTCAATTGTTTGAGTTTTCACATTGTTGTCAATTGCCTCCAAATTAATGCCGAGGTGGTTTAAACTCACCGAAAATTGACAGCCTTGTAAAAGATCAAAACAATTGGTAATTTGTATATTCGGAGGCAGATATTCATGTGCAAAACTAGAATTATGTGAAAGTTGGTGTGTTTAAGCACAATTCCCCCCAAAAAAATGATCCACAACTTAGTTTTTGTCGTTTGTCCGTTAGTTTTCATCCGTTGTATAGCTAAGCTATCATCTTGGATGACAATAACATGAGATTCGTCATTGTGTTCTTCCAAAAACAAGTTGTCACCAACGTTTATTGCAGGAAGTAACAGAGAGTTGGATAGAAAATGCTTCAAAAGGTTTGATGGGCAAGCAGGTGCCTTCTATGATCTCAAAATGTTCATCCTTTCATTCTTCACGTCATCTCCGGAATTCTGTGCCGTTTTAACTATTTCCTGAGTGATATGATATATCTGTAGATCATCAAGCCAAATGGTGAGATGAAGTTTCTGGTTGATATTCTGTTTGGTCTCAGATTTTCAATGACAGGAAAATATGTGTAAGCTTCTTTGTGGACTCTCTTATCATTTAGCTTATTACAAATCCTATATGGTCCGAAGCTGTATGACACGACTTTAATTGGTTCTTAATTTTGTGGCTGGTTCGAAGGAAATCGGGCTCCAACACGTACGACGTCGTGATGGATGATGCAGCAATAGTGGCTGGTCCGTATGGGATACCGGCAGAAATGGAAACCAAGTACACGCTTCAACTCCTGTAAGAAATCTCATTCCCGTTATTTATTTATTTCTTTTCTTTAATGAACAAATAATTTTAGAAACGGGTGGACTCGAATCTGAAATCTTTTGCAGATATGGTGATGAAAAGATGAGAATTAGTCGCGGCTACGGCGACATACTTTTTGTGCACATCCGCGCTCACAAATACATCTTATCCGCATCTTCAATCGCGAAATGACTCTAATAATATAAAAGTGGATGAATAGACCTTGAATTTATAGTAGCTACAAGACACATGCTTTGTTTACAACACATATTTAAGTGTTTTGTGAAAATAGTACATCATTATTAATAAATAGTTGTATATTCGTTTTTAGGAAAAACTGAATTACCACAAATAATTCATGCATTATTCTAAAGCACCAGGATCTGGTAATGGTATGACGATTAAAGAGAGAGAGAGTGATATATATGGTTTAAACAAGTAATATTAGATGTGAAATAAAATGTGTCATCCTGGTTGATTCTTCAAATTATTGTACAGAAATCAAATTATTATTATTATTATTATTATTATTATTATTATTATTATTATTATTATTATTATTGTTGTTGCTGCTGCTGCTACTACTACGGCATTTCATGAAGCAAGATTGGATGTAACTTTTAGATATTACCACGATCACCATCTATAGTTTTCATGCATATGCTGTAATTATTATGACAA
Organism: Monilaria moniliformis; assembly: GCA_034509125.1. Taxonomy (NCBI): domain Eukaryota; kingdom Viridiplantae; phylum Streptophyta; class Magnoliopsida; order Caryophyllales; family Aizoaceae; genus Monilaria; species Monilaria moniliformis. The sequence goes on along the minus strand of JAYDZE010413908.1, from coordinate 11,477 downwards.
TTTAAAAAACTAAAACAATAATAATAAAAAGTATTAAAAAAATCGTATTAAAAATCCAAATCACTTAAGTTGCAACTATTAGTATAATGGTATTACTGTCAATTTTTATCACGTACATAAAATTATTAATCACCTAGTAATGCAATTCTTAATTACGTAAATAGAATTTTTAATATGAAGTAATTAAGAAATCCATGATTATATAATCCGCGAAATTCATGCATGCATATCTTCTTTTGGATAGTGGCGATTTTCTAGGTTTCAAATCAGTTATTTGGTTTCTAATATATGTGTGGGAAAAAAAGGGATAAGAAAATCATTATAATCTAATAAATCTACCGCGGAATTAGATTAAGGACAATTTAGTCATGACATACCGACGTGTAAGGTCTGTAATGCCCCAATTTTTATATCAAGTAAAAATGTTATTAGTTATTAGGGATGTAAATCCGGCCCGAACCTACTAAGACTGGCTTGATTAGTTCGCTAATTTTAGAGGATTAGGGTTGGAAATTTTTAGTTCGATAAGATTCCGACTTGATCAGCTTGCAACCCCATTAGCCCATAACTCGTAACTCGATGAGTTGGCCCTAGATGCAACTACTACATATTCTTCTACCTTATTTGACAACTGATTTAGCACTTCAATGATAATTTCGATAAAATTGATAACTACAAAAAATAGAATAAAATTAACTCTACAATTTATATTTAATATATATATATATATATGTGTGTGTGTGTGTGTGTGTGTGTGTGCGCATTCGTTTTTTACTAATATAAATAATAAGAGATAAACGAATTGGAAAATACAATTTCACTATAACTAATATTATGAAATATGCTTTGAAATTTAACGAAACACATTTGTGTTTCATTTTAATTTTATAAATTAGATTTTTTTATCATGTCAAGATCTATAATAACCTATTTTTAAGTCAAATCATTCAATAACAAAATACTTATCCAACGACATTCTTACCGATGTTATTTTAAAAAAATATATATTAGTAGTATTTAATCGTGTTTGAGTTTAATTATATTCCAAAATTCTCCCAATTAATTTTTTTTACATTTATTAAGAATTGGGGAAATCATGCATCACATTTTGAAGAACTTGTCAGGATGGCGTGTGATGTGCTTAGCATTCTTGTAACAACGATTTCGTATCAGAGACATATTTTGACCAAATATATCGAAAAATGTAACTCTTCTTTGCACACGTAATTGGTTGCATAAATATTTTGATGGTAAGATTTTATTTTGTTACAAAATTATAAATTATCAAACTATATTACATTTTAATATTATAATTTTTTAATAGATATTGAAGAGTTTGGAGACTATCAGTTCGAAGTGAATTAACATGTTGAAGCTTCAAATATTATTGGTGTACAAGAACAATGTTATTCGAGTGTTTAAAGTTTAGATTCATTTATGAAACTCTTTGATTATATGAGGTAAAACTATTCTTGAACAATTTATCATTAATTTTATATTATGTAATCTTTGACTTTTTTTAGAATATTTTTAAAATTTTATGCTTGTTATATGATTTATATATTTAATTTTTGTATATGTTTGTATATTATAAATATAGAATTCTCTTAAAAATAAAAAATACATAAATTAATTTTTGTTGTTTGCTTTTAGCCGGATTAGTTCGCTGGGCTAGCCCGAAACCTGAACGTTTAGGGTTATGGTTGAGGTTAGAAATTTCTAACCCGATAAAATTTTAACCCGATTAATCTACACTCGATTAACTCGTAACTCAAATAACACTGACCTGAAACCTGATGGATTGGCCTGATTGAAATTCGTATTAGTGATCATATGTTTATAAAACATTATGGGAAAGCTTGCCGTCTTAATTAAACAATAAAAAAATAATGTATCAAAGCCATTTAAATTTCTGATCCTAATAAGGTTTAATCTCTACTTTAAAAAAAAGTCAAACTGAGACACAATTAACCAGTGACTAAACTTATTGAACCATGAATGCTATAGAGAGCAACAAAAACGTTGAACCAAATTAATAATTTGAGGCATATAGAGGCACAAGAACATATATATGAGAATGGTTTATATACCATAACTTTAAGCACATGAATATATTTATATATATATAGAAGTGCATTAAAATGAAAATACCCCTAAATGCATAACTAACAATTAATATAGACTGTATGATTTCGAAATGGACGGACCTAATCTTATGGAACACGACATCATTATTCTATAGTATTTATATCATTAAAGGGTATAAAAGTCCCATGAAAAAAATTATTTCAAAAACTGCATTTTTCTGTATTTTTTCCACTTCATTATTACCCAACTAAAACCCTCCTTCGACATAATTATCATTATTGGCGATTCATTTTATCATTGTACATGTAAAAGTGTATCATTATACCCAATGATAAAAATGTATATTATATCATAATAACGATCATAACATATCATTATGATCGTCAACAAAATTATTATATTCCGAAACATAACATATTATATTCAGAATCATTCATTATACATATAATAGTATATCATTATGTGAAGGACGTATAAATATTACAGCTTCAAACATATATCATTATGCAGCAGTTATGATTATAAATGATATAAAATTGATACAACAAATCAGTTACCGAAATTAGGGGGATTAATAAAATCTAGACGTGTATTAATTACAGTTATATTCCGAAATAGGACATATCACATTTAGAATCATTCATTATATATATGATAGTATATCATTATGAGAATGACGTATAAGCATTACAACTTCAAACGTATATATTATGCGGTAGTTATGATCATAAAGGATATTAAATTGATACAACAAATCAATTTTTAGGATCCACTTGCACCTTAAAGCTTTGCAGCCTTCTGGTAAGTCCACAAATACTCATGTGTTATTTCGCATGATCGATTCAATTTTACTATTGACCGCTTCTAGCTAGAAAGGCGCGTCTGGGCAGACAAAGCTGCCGCTAACAATTTTGGTTCATCTAACATACAAGTAATGAAGTCTGGACAAAAGTTCTTAAAAACTCTTAATCTTTTACCACATCTTGATCTACATCCTCGGGACTCGACCTCGTCCTTTTTAGAGAATTGGAACTAGTAGATCTATCCACCATTCTTTTACTAGAACGATTCTTGTTCCTCTTGCAAAGATAAACATTCTCAAACAATACAACATTTCTTAACTCAATTGTCGTTTCTTTAGCCACATCAGGCACAGCTGACCTATGGACTAGGAAACGATAGACATTGCTGTTTAGAGCATAATCGATAAAGATACAATCGATTGTTTTAGGGCCAATCGCATTTTATTTTAGAAGAGACACTTCCGCCTTAACTAAACATTTCCACACTTAGAGGTATGAATATGAAGGTTTTCTCCCTTTCCGCAGCTCGTAAGGAGTCGCATCTCTACCTTTAAGTGAAATTATATTCAGGATGTAATTCGTTGTTAGCACAACATCCCTCACATGTTCTGGGGTAACCTTGAATTAATCAACAAAGCATTCATAATCTCTTTAAGTGTTTGATTTTTACGTTCAGCAATGTCATTCGACTGCGGGGGAATATAGTGTCATCGTTTGGTGAATTATACCACTAGCGTGGCATAATTCCGCAAATTACGGAGCATCGCCGTTACATTTAGCTTAAAAAGCCCATTCACTAGGTGGTCTCACCTAACAACTTTCCATACTTAGTAAACATAATTTTCCAAGCTCAAATTCTAGTGCAAATTCATGATTTTTCAATACAGAACTTTCTACCTTTAATGGTTTTGTAGGTAGAAAAAGCTTTCTTTTTAGAGCACACATGACCTGTGGCACCCGTGTCAACAAACTATTCATTCGGATGGTTGGTGTGATTCCCTTCAGACACCACTGCGACCATCTCATGATCTTCGTTTTTTTTACAACATGTTTAAATAATCTAAATAGTTGCCTTCAACAATATGTACACAATTATATTGAACACTGGGTTCATTGTTGTATTCAACAACGCATGCATCTCAATGACTATTACCAAGTCTAGCTTGGTCTTATTTGTCCAATGACAAATGATAAACACAACTCCTAAGGAACTGAGTCCCGATGAGTTAACCATTTCGTAGTCCAAAAACTTTGTCACTACATGCCGCTTCATTCCAGCATCGGTGTTCCCGCTTCCTCCAGTTTCGGATGACATAATCTTGTCTTGACAAGAGTACACTAATTAGTCTTGAGATTGTTAGAAATTTGAGAAAAAATTTGAGAAAACCCAAGTCGTCAAACAGATGGTACTCTTGCTATTACAACCAAAAGAAAGAAACAAAAGAAAGAGAACGAAAATTACGACGAAAATAATAAAACAAACCAAACTATAAGTCGAGTGGAGGAAAGCCCTCTTTCCACAAGACGAATTACGCCCCAGTTGGTGCTCTCGAATTGGCCAATTGTCCCCAAAGATAAAACAACTTCCTCCTAGCGTGTAAAAACATCTCAAACCTGTTAGGCACCGACGATCTTAACGGAGTTCGCGAATTGAGCAAACAATGCTTCTAAAAAAACTAAACAATGGATACGTGATGCACATACTCGTGAGCTTAGAGAGGATTGTGTTGTTCTGTTCTCTTTCTCTTCTAAAGCCCATGCCTATTTATAGGCTTAAGGAAGGACTTGAAGAGGCTCGGCCATTACAACGCCTCATTAATACACCGACAGTTACAAAAGCTGAAAGACCAAAGACCTCGATTGCTAAAAGGCCAAAAGCCTTAGTCACATAAAAAGCCAAAGTTCTTTTCTTTTTTTCAACACTCGGTTAAATGTGAAATATTATTGAAAATAAGATTATTGAGATACTTTGAATAACATCACTCGGTCCATTTTAATCTTATTATATATATACATCGTTCTTCTAGTCGTCTTTTTATACAAATAAAACATAATTGAATGTTAAGTTGATAGCTAATTAAACCATTTTCTAACGGGATTAAAATTTAAACTTTATTTACATAATTTGGACACAACACACAAGATAAATTATGGTGCTATTTAGATTCACATTTTGGCTATTCTTTATTTATACTTTTTAAGTATTGTGATATGAGCGGCACTCCTTGCACGCTCCCACACTGTGCGGGCGGGGGGTCTGATCCAAACTGACGTGATTTGTTTTGTTTAGTAATAATTTTTATTTATTTATACAATTATTAAACATTATTTTTACAATTGTCACTTTTAATCATAAAAAGTATAATATTTTATTTGAAATACACTGTCACTTTTCTTCATAACAACAGTTATTTTTATTTATAAGAAGAGACATTTTTTATTCATCACAACAATCATTTTAAACATAGTCAGCAACTTGTATTTACATGAATGGTCATTTTTTTGAACTCATGGTGAAAGAGAGCTCACACAAGTTTTTGTATTGTAATATACTTCCCCGTCTACCACTTATTTGCCAAATTTTGACTAACACGGATTTTAATAATTCGATTAACTTAATTGGTAGAATGAGTTATGAGTAGAATAAGAGTTTTATTTATTTGATAAAATATATTGTGATTGATTTTGTTAATTAAATTGTGGTGGGTCCAACAACAACCTATTTTATACATAATAATATAAAGAAGGTTAAAAGGTTGTGTATTTATTACTCTTAAATAGACATGTCAAATCTTTTGTTAACGAACAGAAAATAAAAAATGTGGCAAATAAATTATCTCATGAGACAATTAAGGTGGTTGCCTTTAGTGGCAAGTAGTGCAGATTCATTATACAGGTTCGGTACAAATAACTTATATGTTTAGACAACTTGTAAGTTGAATGTAATCATTCTCACAATTTCATAATAACAAATTTTTATTATAAACAATCTACAAATAGCTTACATACAGTTTCACATTAATGATGCTCATTAATTATAATCATCAAACTTCTCTGCTATCATCATATTTTTATTTTTCATCCCTACATTACTTTCTCACTTCATTTTTCATGGCCTGTCACTTTATCATTTCATTTGTTATTTTGAAAATCATGTTCATCACTGCATCTATCCTTTGGTTACACATTTGGTCAAAATTGTGCACCTTTTAGATATAAAAGTGGACATTTATATTGATGAAAGAATAATATAGAATGAAAAATTAGAAAACCAATATAAATAGCATGTAAAATTGGTGATGAACTAACAATGCACAAATTGGATACTTAAATAATATTAGATTCATTTGTTTTACGTGTGAATGCACAAAATCTTCACTAATTTGGTAAAATATCGTAGAATAGCAGCGATAAAAGTAAGATTGGTGTTAGGACAAGTATATGTAAGCCATAGCTTTTTCTTATTAGCACCTTTCGGGCTTAATCATAAATACAATCCAATGATGGTCAGCTGAGCAGCACAGAAAGACGTAATTTAAAAATATTATGTCTGCATATATATTAGATTTACTTCATGGGAGAAGTATTAGTAGATAGTTAAATAAAATTAACAGCTGAAATATCCGCCACACAACCATAATGCATAATTACAAGGATAAGAGAGAGTGCATAAACAAGTTGATATAACAAATATAACATCCAATAAACAATAACTATATTACTGCTACTCCTATTACTATTCCTACTCCTTGTTCCTAGAGGATCTGTCTTTCCGATGTCCACCAAGAATACGTGATATCTGAAGACCTCTACTGAAGGCTTGGTTGAACAACATTCGAGTTTGGAACTCTGATACGAACGGAAACCATGCAAGGAAAGCCACTGGTGTGAACAGAAGTAAACCCATCAGAATTTCATACCCACGAGCTAGCGTTCTGACTGAACCCCAGAATCCAGCTCTTTGAACAACCGGCTTACATGCTTGAGCAATCTGGTCAAATCAAAACGAGCAATTCCTTGAGAATATGTTTGGCAGGAAAAACGGTAACTAAGAGAAAGGTGTGTAGAGGAAATATAGCTAACCAGAAGTAAGCCCCAACCAGTGGGCATGAAAGCAAGTATGCTAACTACAATATCCCTTGGTGTCATGTGGGGTAGGGCAATCAGAATAACCAGGATAGCGATGAACGTGACAAAGATTAAACCCTTGATGAGCCGGAAGACAAGTTGAAAATTCGCACTAAACTTCCTCCGCCCAACCGAAATTGTCTGGAAAAGAAACCCAAGAAAAACCATCAATTTCCAAACCCAACACAACTTTTCGATTTCTTTAGCAACAATTAATTGGAAGACTAAGCCAAATTGAGAGAATCTTGAAGAACTATGCGTAGTTCAAACGCATTCTCAGCTAAAATATAAGTAATACATAACACATTCAAAGTTGATGCATCAATAGTGACTGGAAAAAAATTACATGAAAAGGGAGATAAAGTTTAAAGCAAGTGATTAAATCCATATATGCAGAATCCGTGTAATCTTCTCCAAAGGGAGTTGTATAAAGTTGTGTGGAATATGATAATATTATTTCATGGGGATATCTAAGGTGTTCCCAAACCCTATGGCAGAGGCTTATTTAGATATTTAGAAGTTCATGCATATATTTTTACAATTTCTCTTGTAGACAGAGGGGAGTCTCAGATTTCAAATATTTAAGGCAAAAGGTAATGGCAAATTGCCAAGAAAAGGCAATAACCACACTTATCACCTTTTCTACAAAATCAGCTAAGGTTTGAAAGAAAGAAGAGAGAGGGAGGACGCAAAATACAGAATGAACTCTTCTCCAGTTCAATTAAAGTGCCTCAAAAAAAATCTGAAACTGGAATAACTGTTCTCACCTTCATGACAAAAAGGATCAGGAAGATTACCAGCCATGATATGCCATATACCTGCAATCCATTTAAGTAATTGTTATAGATTGAAATAGCTTACCTATCAACCAAATGAGACAGTTTATCAGGGTAGAGAAGAAAATATACCAGAACACTTTGGTTATTCCTTGTGATGTGCAAGTGATATACAAGGCCATACTGATAAATGAAAAAACGTATTGCCAGTATTATCTCTGCAATAATACCACGTTTTCCAGAATGGCGGAGATGATCTTGCTCCTCTTCCCACCATGATTCCCAACTTTTCTCTGGGGGAACTCCAATACCTCCTCTATTACTGATCCACTTATTCCAATCAGTCCAGTCATCGACTATCTTCTGCCACTCAAAGCCAGAAGGATTGAAGAGGAAGGGAGCAAAAAGCCAGGTTCCCACCATAAACCACATAGATACAGTGATTAAGATATATGAAACAGCACCTCTGTTGGTTTGACCAAATATTTGATAAACGAGAAGCAATATCATTAACTCAAGCCCCTTCACGAAGTGGCTACGTGAGTAGAGACGATAATTTTCAGCAAATTTGGCATGGAACACAACAAATCCACGACCTGTTGCCCTATACTTTGCACCTCCATGAAGTAAAGTCCTTCCATAGTAGTGGGTTTTAGTCCCAAGTGAAAAGGTGAAAAACACAGGAGCCAATTGTAGTTGCATTAATATGAATTCACTCAGTGCAGTGCGAAAGCCCTTTTCTAATCCAATTTCCATCATCATAGGAAGAGCCATTAGAAATCCAATTTGCACAAAGGACTGAGAGGCCAAAGCAATTTCAAGAGACTTATTATCTCGAATTCCTGGTTGCATGCTTAATCCTTTTTCAAGGCCACTAAGAACAAGATAGAGGCGTCCATAGAGAAATATATACACAGTGAGCACAGTAATCTGTCAGATGGAATGCAGTAAGGTTAAAATGTTTGAAGACAAGCTAAAAAACCACTGTCAGACAATTCATTTGACACTCACCAAAGTACTGACGTAGAAACCAATGGTTGTGAAGTAGCATGATAGCATTCGAAAGAAATCAAAGCGATGCCCCAATCTATACAAATCCCGACTCAATGTTTGTTCTCCATTTCCATTGGCAATTTTTGCCTCAAACAGAGAAATTTGGTTAAGGCCAACATCTCTCCCTTTACCAACTTGTATATACTCATGATGGGTTACATTGCCTTCACGGAGTGTAGAATTAAAGCCTACAGAATTACAAAAGCCAAGCAATTATATCCATACTAAAGAGTTTAAACAGATATAAATAGAATAAGAACAACAAACTTTATGATCATACCAGCAAATATATCCTCACTCAGGTTGATAACCTTGGAGGCTTTGCTCACCCCACCTCGTGTAAGATGAAACAATCTATCAAAAACATCAGGATGGCCATAGTGAAACCGAACCCTGCATGAACACAAGAAGTAAGTATGATACAAGACAATCAGTTGACTTGAATAGACGATGAGTCCGTCAAAAGAATAAAAGAACGCTGGCTAATTAGAAGCAACCGAAATTGCTGAACTTAACCTTGGCAAATTGAATTTATGTGAAATCCAGAGGATAATCTCAAAATGAAGCAAATGTAAGAGTGTTCGATGCAGTATTCCCACCATAAAATTAAAATAAATTAAAGATTTGTGTAAAAAAACCCTGAGAGTGTAACAAACTAACAATGTTTTCTAATACTTAAAGCAAAAAATTAAAGATATAAGATCCTGGCAAGGTGAATAACACTATGCATTGAAGATTGACTCATGAATTCCTTTTAAATGCATATTTTAATAATGCAGCTCAATTATCTAAAATATAGAAAACGAAATAGGAATGACCAAAAACAAAGTTATGAATTCCATATGGGCTTCTGTTGCGTAATATAGCATTAAGGGGTTCAACTCTTGTTTACCATAGAAACTGAAAATAACAAACCTTCATTATAAAACTATAGAAAAGCAAAGTTACCTAAAAGAGGCTGCCATGCATGCATACTAATATATTTTTCAGTTCATCCAGCCATGCTGAATTACATGGACAAGCCTCATGTATATTAGCTTTCAACTGTGCAGTACCTCAAACATTGTACATGAGGCAAAACTCACAAGAAACAATAGAACCGAAAAATAACTGCAATTATTAATTGCCATTTGCCAGGTCAATCAAACTGAGATACCTATTCAAGATCATGGTTCACCGGGTAGAAGAATGGAGGGTGATGCAAACAAGAGAACTTACTTAAGGGGGTTGGCCAGCAGTCTCTGTCCAATAGTAACGAAACTTGTCTCTTGATTAGACATAAACCAAGCAAGAGAAGAAACACTGCATCATGTAATAAAAGAGCAATAAGTTACATAAGGAAATAATATATAGGCACATGTCAACACAAGCTAATTATGGAAGAGTGGCACACCTTCCAGTGAAGATATGTTCCCTCAGGCCGAGAATTGATGGGTGTCTCAGATCATGCCTTTTAAGAAATTCTTGGAGCAAGTTTCTCATTTTAAAAGCTTCTTCCATGTAGTTATCCTAAGTTGGATAATCGTGTCAGGCCTCAAAATAATAACAAAAATCATATACGAATAGGGAAAAATAATATACCTGATTCATATCTATCGTTTGTAAGCCTTCTCCACGTGTGAAAATGATGGCATGATTCTGGTTTTCAGGCTTTCCTTCACCCAGGATAGAAGGGCCTGGAAGTTTTATACGGTAGATTATCTACAAACAGAAATTCATTATAGAAAATCAGCCATAAAATATGTAGAGTTGTCAACCTAAATTTCTGCAAGAAACTTCCGTAGAAAGTTCTCATTGTGCAAGAGCACCATACTATAACATAAGATGTTGTGAGAATAAAAGATCAAGTGAAGAAACCAAATTATTTCGAGTCATCCATCCATAGATATAATAAAGACTAAAAGTTCAGAAAGTTGTGGCCATATGCAGAGTGGGAAGCGATTTTTCTCTCGTGTATTTCTTCAACTAGAAAGCGGATACAGAGACTCAATTCCTCTCGCTCTCTCTCAAAATAGAGAGAGAAAAGGAGAAAAAGATAGGAAATATTGTAGCTATATATATGGCTGACATCTAGGTTACATGCTCTCCCCTTGCTCTTATCTCCGGTTGGAATTTATTGAACATTAACTATTCTTTTGATCATATTATGAAGAAACTACTTTGAAAGCAAAGGTACCTACTTTTCCATCTTGTAAGTTCCATATAATAAATCTTAAAGTAGCTACCTACTATTTTCATATGTTAAATTCTAAATAATCTCCAGTACCTGATCTAGATTCTGGCCTGGCTCTGAAGCATTTGACTTTGGCAGAGCAGCCTTAACTAGAGTGGAGTAGTACACCTTGTCATTAACCTTCTTGGTTCTGTCTTTACTCGGTTCTTCAACTTCATCTATATATGCTACTCGAAGAGATGGATATCTGCCCAGAGAAATAAAAGATCAGATAAATGCGCTAGAACGATACAGCCTTCAAAGCTCTATAAACCCGTACGTTGTCATAAGTCTTAATATATCTTGCGCTCGAGGATCTCCAGATCGTTTCTGAATACCATATAATTGGCAGGAGACAACATATGTAAACTTCATATCAGCCACAGCTTGACATTGTGTCAACAGCGACCTCTCCCC
>JAYDZE010413797.1:0-16737 GCA_034509125.1 Monilaria moniliformis | reverse complement strand
GTTTAGAAGAAGGAGCAGAGGAATTTTTCCTAAAACCAATGAAATTATCAGATGTGAATAAATTGAGGCCTCATATGATGAGATCCAAATTCAAGAATGATATTGTTGAAAATGAAAAGCCAGAAAAGGAGGAAAATCAAGAAAATGAAGAGATTATCACTACAGGAGAAGCAGATTCAGACATGCATCAGTTTCAGACAGCACAATCTTTGCAACAGCAGACGTTGCAAAACAACAACAACAATGACGACAACGACAAGAGAAAATCTATGGATGAAGGGCTTTCACCAGACAGAACTAGGCCCAGATACAGTGATCTCACTGTGATGTCCAATTAATCCTTCTATTTTTTTATTTTGATAATTGTTGGTGGGTTCTATAGCGGCTCGACCTAGAGATATTGGTGGAATTCGAATGAATTATCATGAGATTGTTAATTTCACCGACTAGAGTCACTAGACCACCTTAGGATGTGGTATTAATCTTTGACATATATGTACAGGGCTGAAGACAAACTATGTAAGAATCTTACTAGGGAAAATTTTGGACCCAATTTTGTATTTACTAATTTTAGAGGGAAAAGTGGGAAAAGACAGAAGAAATTGTTGTGATTGTGGATGAATATGCTTTTGTGGCTGCTGTTTTTTATTTTTATTTATTTTATTATACTATTTGGGAGTTCAGTATGATCATTTTTAGATGATGAAAATCATGTGAAGCAAATTTGGCATTAAACCACTAACTATAGATAATTTCGCCTTGACATATTTGTAAACCATTTCGTATTAAATTTGAGCATGTATAATATATGAATGAGAAAATTTACACTATAATAATACTATAAGTATTATTTAAAAAAAAATAGTACTATTGGATGCGATAACTTGTGTCATACATGTAACAGACTTGATCATTTCGTATAGTACTCGTGAAAACTCTACAACAAATTGAGCCCAATAGTTATGAGTCTAAGTGGCCTTTAAACAGCAAATAATTTAATATGATAGACTTTTCAGTTGAGTTTATTTACCAATAATGTGATATTTTAATAAGATTTCAAGTAGCAAATTTGAGGCATCACCAAATTCTCCTTATCGAGAGCTCTTGAGTTTAATTCCATCTGCATGCGGTGTAGTGCTCCTATCTTATGTAGTAGTATAATACTTTAATAGATATTATATATATATATACATCATGTAATTCTCTAAAAAGAAATCTAATGATGAAATATATGAGAAATAATAATTGATATTCTATAGTAAATATTTCCAGTAATGGTCTAAAAAAATCTAATGATATATATGAAGAATAATATGGTTGAGTGTGTTGGGACTCGAGTGTAGGCAAGTGTGTACAATGGACCTTTGCTTTTGCCCCAACCCATACATGAAATGGATCACTTTGAAAGCCCAATAATTCTGATTCAATATTCTAAGACCTCCATTGGATGCGGACATGGTTTTTCTTTTTCCTGAAACATTTTATCTGTCTATAATCAATAGTCATGTTTTTCTATATTGGCTCTAGGCGATAAGCGACTTCTCCAATTCGTTCAATAACCTTGAATGGTCCATAGAAACCCTTACTGAGTTTTGCCGAAAGTTTCCGTGCAACGGAGAATTGCCGATAAGGTTGTAGTTTTAACATAACCAAGTCACCGACCTGAAATGTGAGCTCACGACGGTGTCGATTTGAAGACTCTTGCATACGCTGCTGAGCGATGTGCAGATTGCGGCGCAACTGATGAAGAACATTATCACGCTCAGATAACGTATCATCGACTGCCAGGGGAGTACTTGATCGTGGTTGATAGGGTATAATAGATGGTGGAAGTCGACCATAGAAAGCTTGAAAAGGGGTCATTTTTAGTCCTTCGTGAAATGTGGTATTCAATGCAAATTCAGCCCACGGAAGAAAGATTGACCAACGGGAAGGACGGGCATGTGTGAAGGCCCGAAGATACTGTTCTAAACCGCGATTCTTAACTTCAGATTGCCCGTCCGTTTGAGGATGATAAGCGGTGCTCCGCTTAAGTGAAGTACCACTGAGGCGGAAAAGCTCGTTCCAAAATTTACTCACAAATATAGGGTCGCGATCTGACACAATAGACCCCGGGAAGCCGTGAAGTTTGACGACCACATCGACAAATAAAGCTGCAACTCGATGTGCATCAATGAAGGTGGAAGTGCGCAAAAATGGGCAAATTTAGTGAGACGATCGACGACGACCATAATTGCACCAAAAACCGCGCGAAAGAGGCAATCCCGTAATGAAATCCATCGTGACTGCATCCCAAACTTGCGTGGGAATGGGGAGAGGCTGGAGCAATCCCGTTGGCGGTTGGCTAGAGTATTTTGTTGTTTGGCATGTGATGCACGCGGCGACAAAGCGACGAATATATGTCCTCATGCGTGGCCAGAAAAAGGAAGTAGCAACGCGCCGGAAGGTGCGGTCAACTCTCGGATGACCGGCGGATGGTGTGGCATGACATTCTTCAATGATACTTTTGATTAAGCTCGAATTGGAGCTTAAACAGAGACGGTGATTATAAAACACCAAACCATCATGTATGGAAAAAGGAAGCCGAAGGTTACCTTGTGTCGCAAGCTCGTGATGCTGTAATAAATCGGGCAAAGTTTGATTCTCTAGGCGGAGGGTGGAGATGAGCGTAGGTGGTGGCTGACAATATGTTGTTAATAAAAGAGCGGGGTCAGCAACATCGTCGCGCCGAGAGAGAGCATCAGCCACTCGTTTGCAAGATCCGTGCTTGTACTCGATTGTAAATTGATATCCCATAAGTTTACGAATAAAGAAATATTGCTCCGGGGTTTGAATTATTTGGTGTAATAATTCTCGTAAGCTTCGTTGATCCGTTCGAATAGTGAAGGCGCGACCCAAGAGATATTGACGCCATTTTTGGATAGCTTCCACAATAGCGTATAGCTCGCGATGATAGGTCGAAGCAGACAAGCGATGAGGACCTAGCTTCTTGCTAAAAAAAGCAATGGGATGGTCGTCTTGAAGAAGAACTACGCCAATACCGGTGGCTGAAGCGTCCGTTTCGACAATAAATGGTTTGGAAAAATCAGGTAGACGTAGAACCAGGACTGAAGTCATTGCGTGCTTGAGTTCCGTAAAAGCTGTTATGGCGGCGTCAGTCCAGCGAAACGAGTCGGCCTTCAATAACTCTGTAAGAGGTGCTGCAATGTAAGAATAATGGGCGATTAATCTGCGATAATACCTGATGAGGCCTAAAAAACCACGTAATTGTCACACAGTTGTTGGTGTAGGCCATGCATTCATGGCTTCCAATTTAGCAGGATCTGCAAGAATAAAGCCCTCAGAAATTTTGTGGCCAAGATAATCGACCATAGTCCGACAAAATGAACACTTGGAAAGCTTCACATAGAAAATATTCTCCAAAAGAAGAGATAAAGCTGCTGCCAAATGTTGGAGATGGAGTTCAAGGGTGGCACTAAAAATTAATATATCATCAAAGAAGACGATTATAAAGTGTCGGAGGAATGGATGAAACAGACGATTCATGCATGCTTGGAATGTAGATGGCGCATTCGTCAAACCGATTGGCATGACAAGAAACTCATAGTGGCCTTCGTGAGTTCTAAATGTCGTTTTATAGGAGTCACGCTCATGCATGCGAATTTGATGGTATCCAGAGCGAAGATCGAGCTTCGTAAAATAACGCGCCGCACCTAATTCATCAAAAAGTTCGTCGGGGGTCGGAATGAGAAAGTGGTCGGGAACTGTGACGGCAATGAGAGCTAGATAATCCACACAAAAGCGAAAAGTGCCATCTTTTTTTTAACAAGTAACACTGGTGAGGAGAAGGGGCTGCGGCTAGGCCGTATAGCCCCTTGTTCGAGCATTTCCTGAACTATTTTCTCTATTTCGGACTTCTGAAAATGGGGGTATCTATAAGGCCGTACGTTAACCGGGGAGGTACCGGGCTTCAGAAATATTCGATGGTCGACTAAGCCCGCGGAGGTAACTGTTGAGGTGGAGAAAAGACTGGTGCATGGGCGAGCAACACCTCGTGAACCGCGGATGGAATATCGTGTGGGAGATCGGAAGGTTGCAACGAATGTGCCGATGATTGAGGGAGCACCACAATTTCATAGCAAGCAGATAATGACTCCGATGAACATAATGAGAATAAGTGATGCATCGAAATTTGGCGAGGTGGAGATGTATCACCACGCAATATCACAAGAGAGTCGCACCAGGTGAATTCCATGGTGAGAGTGGCATAGTCATGAGCCACTTTCCCTAACAATTGGAGCCACTGAACCCCAAGCACTAAATCAGGACCATGAATGGATAAAATAAATAAATCCACATGGAACTCATACCCTTGGATATGGAGAGGGACTGCAAGGCATTGGTTGGTGCATGATAAAGAATCGTTGTTGCCGACATAGACGCGAAATGGGTTAGTTGGCTGCACCGGTAATTGGAGCTTTTCTACAATGCGGGGATGGAGAAAATTGTGAGTACTGCCACTGTCAATAAGGACCTGCACTGTCGACCGAATAATGGAGCCTTCGAGGCGGAGAGAACGTGGGTTAGCAGTGGCAGAGAGGCTCTGAAGGGTGGATACATCCACAGTCGGAATATCATCATCGGAAGGGGACAATGAGGCAGATAAGTCGAGTGATTCATCTTCATCACCGAGAAACAGGAGCAGCCGGGATTGGCAACGATGATTTCTGTGCCATTTTTTATCGCACCAATAGCATAGGCCTTGAGCATCCTTAGCTAATTTTTCAGCAGTGGTGAGACGCCGAATGGGACGCACCGAACGAGGGAGTGATGGAGGTGAGCGAGGCAGATTTATGTTGGGTGCAGCCGGTGGCGGAGGGGAAGGGGCAGATACAGTAGGGAATGGAGAAGACCATGTACGGCGTTGTGGGGCTGTTGCGGCAGAAATTGTATCCGCATACTGGGTAGAGAGTTCACGAGCCAACGCGAAAGTTTCAGCGAGTGTCGGGGGACGCCGAAGGTTAAGGTCACGACGCAAAAGTGGCTTGAGGCCTGCAATAAAAACCGAAATTAGGGCCGCCTCAGAAACGCTGGTGACTTTATTGAGCAACCGTTCGAACTCTGTTTGATAGTCGAGGACGGTGGATGTTTGTTGCAGCTTGGGGAGAGCACCGAAATAATCTTCAAAATGATCGGGATCAAAACGAAGGTGGACTTGAGTGACAAAATTATCCCAAGAGGAGAGAACAATATTATTACGAACCCATCGAAACCATTCAGAAGCAGGGCCTTCGAGGAGGAGGCGAACCAAGCGAAGACGATCATTAGGCGCGGTGCCGTAGAAGTCAAAATATTCCGAAATACGGAAGAGCCAGCCGGTGGGGTCCTGGCCGTCGAATTTGGGAGCTTCGAGGCGAAGTTGTGAACCGCGGATGGCAATGGACTTAGGTGGATTTTGGGTAACGGGAGGTGGCGTAATGTGTGGGTGAGGAATTGTGAGAGAATGATTTGTGCGGGGAAAGGAGCCGAAGGGGGGAAGTTGACCTTGATGGGAAACAGTGAGTGGTTGCGGGAGTGTGAGAGAAGGAGATATGGTATGGGCTGGAGAAGTTGATGATTGAATAAGGGAAAATAATTGATCGAAGCGTTGGGTAAAGTTCGACGCGAGGGACTCGAACTTCATATTGGTGGAGATTTGGAGACGATCAAGTTGTTGTTGGAGGGGAATGGGAATGGTAGCAGTATGGGCGGATGGTGGTGTAGTAGTAGTATTCGGAGGTTCGACAGAGCTGCGAGATGGAGAAGAAGTGATGTTAGAGGATGTAGGCGGAGGTGTTTGGTGGGACACCATGCATGCTCTCAATGAAAGCACCAAATTGTTGCTAGATTAGACCCTTTGGAGTAGGATCTCATTTCTTAAACAATTCAAAGGTAAAACTGGAAGTGTTTGTATGAGTTAGAAAGGTATAGAAAGTAATGCAGACTGAATGTTCGATGCATGCCCCAATGAGGCTTACAAAATATATAAGCTATTAGAATCTAACCACTGCTAAGAAAATGGAAACGTGCAACTACCCACTACTAGATAATGGAAACATGCAATCCTATCACAACTAGATTCCTAAAATAATAAAACAAGCTAACTTACACGTAATCACTCAAATAAGTAGGCCTCTTCGCATAACAGGCTGGTCGACGATGGGCTTCAGTTTTTGGGCTCTCGACTGTTGTTGTCTGTTCTCTGTCTGATGTCGATGGGTGTCGGGCTTCTATAGTTGGGCCTTCGTCAACTACGACCTTAGCCGTAGTCCGTCCATAAAAATACATTATTTTATATTTTCGTATTATTTTTAATGATCATTAATGTAATTTCATTGAAAATTAATATATAAAATAATACAGAACAAATAAATATATATTCATTTTAGTCATTCATTATCTAGATTGATTGTTTTATCATTCGATCCCCGATTTATAATGCCCTAAATCACTCTACTTAGCCAAACAGATCGATCAAAGTTTGAAAATTGAGATTAGATCCCTAATTACATATTTATTTACTTCCATCAAATAACAATTTGCAAATTGCTGAATAAATAAGAAATATAAAGCAGATTATCAATTAAACTTTAAGAAATACCAACTTGCATCAGAAAGTTGTACATTATCAACAAATAGTGGTACGTTAATTGGAAATAATAGAATATGACTGAATTCTTGTCTGGCGTTTGTCACTTCCCTTCATGGAGGAATTTGTTTTATGCCAGCAGAGTTGACCACACATTGGGTTGTACCTTCCTCATCTGAAATTGTACCTTAATCTGGTAATAACGAATTTCATTCTGGAATTATTGGGTTTATGGGGAAATTAATAAAATACACGGGAACGCGACCGATTGTGGATTTGTAGCAGAGCCCCCCCATCACTTTCTCGCTATATCATTCTCTCTCTGGATTCCCTCTCTCTCTCTCTGCTGCCGAAACAAAGCTGTGACAAAAACCCAACAAATTACAGGTGAAATGAACATATTTGTTTTGTAAAGTTATGATATTTTCCCCCATTTATCAACTGATTTGTGTTTGTGCATTAACTTTTTTTGTTCAATCACGCAAGAATTTGTTTATACTAGTGTGATCTTGTGTTTTTCCGTGATCCCTTTTCCTTTTCTGCCCTAAAACGGTGACTGATTTTGTGTGTGTGTGTGTGTGTGTGTTTGGGGGTGATCGTAGCTGAGCTTGAAGGGCTATTCTGATCTTGGTTAAAGATTTGATTTTTACTGGAAATTTTTTGTGGGAGTTTTGTTTGGGAAAGAGGGCATGATTGTATTGTAGGTTTGGAATGATATATGTCGAATAGGAGTAGATGAGAAGACATGTCTATGAAGTGTTTGTTCTTGTTTGGGAGGAGCTGTTTTAAAACTTTCATTGTAGTTAAACTATCTGTTTGATTTGAAGTAGTTTAGATGAAATCTGAGAAGAGTTAGTTTTTGTGTTTACGCCTATTTCGATATATGGCTGAGACAATGAGGTGATTGATATATGATTTGTTATAAATACTGATTAATGGGAAGAGAAAAGAGACTAAAACCAGAAGGAATGCATGTTGAAGCTTCAAATATTAGTCTTAGATAAAACTTCAGTTTGTTTTAGATTACATGATAATGGAGCCTATTATGTTGCTCGGAAAGTTCAGTTAGGTAAGATTTAAAACTTATTGGATTACACCGAAATTGAAATGCTCGTGATAAAAGTAGACCCTGTACTTTCAGTGCAAAACTGGGGCTTTCTCTTTGCAGGAATTAGAGTCGGTTAGTGCTTCCGATTAAAACTAGAAAACAGAAAGAAACTCCGAATATTAGGACATGCCTGATGAAGTTGTCTTGATTTAGTTAATTCTGTTCAGAGAAAAGTTTACTGTTGGTCGAGTTACATAACCGATTCATTTTGGTTGGGGTTTGTCTTGCACAATTCACCTAACGTAATGTCTTTGCTTGATGAACAATAATTTCAGGTATTGTAAGTTATAAGTATAGGCTGGTAAGCAACGGAGCATCTCAGAACTCTGTGGCTTAGCTATTCCTTAATTGATCGGCCAAAGTATATATTATCCTCTTTTTGGAACTTGCAAAATGTCAAATGGTGAAGTTAGAAAAGTCTCACTACAGGACATACAATTGGTAAGTTTTATGGTTATTTTGTTTTGTAAATACATTATTTGTGTATGTGGTTTGTCATGTAACTGTAACTGTCAGGATCAGAAAGTTCAATTATTAGGTTGAAGATAAACATGATCTGAAATGTATGATGGGTGGTCATGTGGAATCGTTCCTGTCGTTTATACTGAGAACGAATAATGATATGTGAAATCATTCCCGTCATTTATACTGAGAAGGAATAATGATATGATAACCATCAAAGACATCTATACTTTATGAGCTATTACATTTAATGTATTTGGTGGCATTTTAAAGAATTGATTGACAAGAAAAACTGGAAAGTTCCTTATATTTGTATATCTTGTGCCCCTTTTTGGGGTCTGTGGCATTTCATAGATTTTTTCTACCATATGTGCTAAACTCATCTTTTGCACTCGTATCAGGTTCAGAACCTTATCGAGAGATGCCTTCAGCTTTACATGAGTGAGAGGGAAGTTGTGAATACATTGTTACACCAGGCAAAGATTGAGCCTAGCTTCACTGAACTCGGTAACTTTGATTTCCTCGTTTATTTGTTTATCCTATCTTCACCTGCCTACTATTTCAAGTCGTATATTTTGCTATCAACAATATTGCTTCATCTTGATGATATTATAGTTTTGTTCAGCTGCTAATTTGGTTTCTCGATTAAATGTTTGTACCTTATTGACTATAAATTTTGTCTCCTTCCAGTGTGGCAAAAACTAGAAGCGGAAAACCAGGAATTTTTCCGGGCGTATCATCTGAGGCTGATTGTGAAGGACCAGATATATAGATTCAATCAGTTGCTCGAGAGACAGGTTGAGCTAATGCGTCAAGTATGCCAGACAGGAGTCGCTTCCATGTCTTTGTCGAATGGATCTCAGATGCATTCAAGTAAGTCTCCTTTAGATGTTACAATGAATTTTAGCCGTTTCTGTTCTCTTACAACAGAGAGTTCCGAAGTTTATGATAATGCATTAATTATTCGAACCATATTACCACATGCCACATTAGGATTTTATGCATGATTTTGTTTCTTTGGATCAAACGATACATTATTGGTTTGATTGATAAGTGAATTTTGTTTCACATTTCGGCAGTGCACAACAACTCGGCTTATCAGGTTCAACAGCCAGACGGACCACCTATAAAGCCGGAAAACATTCACCCAGCCATTACATTACCTAACATCTACACTAACGGTGCGTCTGCCCTGCAACCTAGCATGCAAGTTCCAGTCAACATGTCCAGTCATGCTGGCCGGATGGACGTGCCGGAAAACATGATATTAGCTCAGAATTCCAGCTCGGGAATCGTGCAAGGAATGAACGGTGTGATGATCAAATCAGAGGGCGGCTTTGCAGGTGACTCGCACTTTATGTTTGGCGCGGACAACAATCTCATAGAACCTCGCAACGCAATTGGAGAAGTGTCCATTTCACCTTTCACTAGTGGTGAGCCGAACGAGTCCATGTTGGACCAGGAGATGAGCTCATTTGGATTCTTGGGGCAGATACCGCGGAACTTCAGCCTTTCAGACTTGACAGCCGATTTTTCCAATAGCACGGGTATGCTCTCTGTCGCCCTCACTTATCTCTTTACAGGAAAAACAAAATGTCACGGAGCATGTTAAACGTCTTATCTATCTTGACTCATATGTTTACTTGAACCGTTCAGATATACTTGAGAGCTACTCTAGATCGCCCTTTCTGGGCACGGAAGCGAACTTCTTGGACCCTCAAATCAGAGGCGAACAACAAGGTACTGTTTTCTGCATCAGACTCTGTCTTTGTTGCTTGAAATATGGTAATCTCTGTTGGTGTTTTAAGTTAATACTTCTATGTGCAGATGTTAGGAGATTGGACACCATATCAGAGGGGTTGAGTTACGATGATTTCGCCAGTGACTGAATCTTTGAATGAACTAGCAAATTGGTGCGAGCTAATGATTCGTCTCTTGCCTCATCTGTACAAAAACACGCTAATTTATTCTTTCTTGTCGCATTTGTTGTTGCAGGGCGTGGTGCTTATTCAGATACAAGTTTTTGTAAATACATTCAAGAATTATAGAAGCTTGATGATTGCAGACTAATTGAAGGTATCATTAGGTAATAATCGTAGTCTTGATGCTGTTCTAGCCCTAGACCTAAGGTTAGGGAATGCGACGAGCAGAAGCTTACGTGTTGCTTCCAAAGCTTCCTGCTGTAGTGCATGTTTATAGTCTATAGACATCAGAATCATGTAAAAACTTATGTCAACTGTAATTATTAGCAGATCTGCAATTGGATGAACTGGGATTGGAGAAAGGAAAAAAAATCATCTACAATCATGTTTTTCTGAGTTTCATCTCGAATAAATTGACAAAAAAACTGCATAAAGCTCGAGACAGACGAGCTACACAGGCCCTGTTCGTAGGGCGTGCTCAAGATCAGCGATCAAATCGTCAACGTCCTCAATCCCAACTGATATACGTACGAGATCCTCGGTCAGGCCTCGCGCCTTGCGTACTGCTGCAGGTATGCTTGCGTGAGACATGAAGCAAGGCAAGCTGATGAGGGACTTGACACTTCCTGCAAGTTCAAAACGAACAATATTGTGCTGAGTTAAAATTACTACTTGGGAATGCGACGAGCAGGTCGGATAATGAACTGATAGCGGAACATACCGAAGCTCACGGTTATGCTGAAATACTTCGTCGTCTCAACGACGTGCTTGGAGAGCGTCAATGACCCCGTTAGGAAACTCAGCACGGATCCAGCGCCCTTGGCCTGCACGACGTGGGCCGATCAGTTAGATAAAAGATTATGAATTTAAATAATACTACACTAAAAACAGATTATTTTTTTTAAAATTAGCAAGAATACACACTTTTATAATAGTAATAGATATATAATGCTCGGATTAGTACCTGAGTGTAATGCAAAGAACGTCCTGGATGATCGGGAAGACCAGCGTAAAAGACCTTTTTCACACGAGGGTGAGACGTGAGGAACTCAGCGATCTTTTGTGCGTTTTCCTGCAAATATGACGCTACTGAGTTGAAGTCACAGAAGAAACACATTTGTTAGTTAGAACTCAAGTTCATCTTACAACCTGTTGCTTTTCGACGCGTAGAGCCATAGTTTTGATGCCTCTCAAACATAGCCAACAGTCGAACGGAGCTAACCCTGACCCCTCTGCATTCTGAAGGAAATATAGGTCTTTCGCCAAGCTAACAAGCATCAAAAGAGGTGAATTTATGAATCCGTAACTGAAACTCTTCATAGTATGATTCAAATGAATCTATCTCGATTGTTTTCTAGAAAGTTCTTAAGAGCAAGTTGACAAATGGTAACTATATGCGATTCATAGACAAACCTTTCTCCTTTGATAGCAAGCACGCCAGACATGAGGTCGCTGTGACCAGCGATGAACTTTGTAGCTGAGTGCATCACGATATCTGAAAATTGATCAGACAGGCTAAGGTTCATACCTCGACACGCTAAGGTTCATACCTCGTTCATCCATCTGTACATTAACTAAAAACGTTACTAAAGAACATGTGTCATTACCCGCTCCGAGCTCTAAGGGTTGAGACAGTACAGGAGACATAATGCTGTTGTCCACCAATACAAGAGCACCACGGGCATGTGCAAGCTCAGCGATTTTCTAAAACACAATTAGGAGAAGAGAAGGACAAGTTAGTGATGTTGATGAGAGACGCAGTACAAATGGATTTTGGAGTTGAAACTGCTTACACGAAGATCGGAGATCTGCTGGCGGGGGTTTGTTGGACTCTCCAACCACACGAGCTTTGTGCGAGGGGTAATTGCAGAAGCAACATCTTCCAAATTTGTTGTATCTACACGCCTGCACCATATATATCTTAAGGGTTGCAACCAAATGGCTGAAAGTTTAGTTCATTTGAAGGAAATAACAATATTAACTTAACCACGACTCCAGATTTTGGAACTACTTGTGACAATAAGCGATCCGAACCACCATACATATCATCACCAGAAACAATCTCATCACCTGCCATGACATAAATGGAAAAGAAAAAAAATTCATATCCTAACCATGATTTCAGCCGCTTCAAGTGCATCTCAAAAGCTCAAAACAGTTCAGCAAAACAAAATACGATAGAATGAATCTTGAATTGCACTGAGCAATGAAATCATAATTAGAAAATAATAACAAGGCCATGCTGTCTTTTTTGGACATGACATGGAGAGAAAAAACATATGCCCCATGATGTACCTGTTCCAACAAGACGAGTAACAGCTGCTAAAGCTGCCATTCCACTGGTGAAGCATAGTGCTCGATCAGCTTTGTCCAGCTTTGCGAGAAGTCTGTTAACAGACAATGAGTGTTTGAGACCATGGTAAAGAAGTAGGGTATTGATCTTTGCTAAAAATGAGCATCTCGTTAAGGTTGAGACCTTTCTAGGGCATCTCGAGTAGGATTTCCACTTCTTGTATAATCATAAGCTCCACCTTCCGTAGCTGAAGGCTGTAGAAAAACAGAATCCGTTGTAAAACGAAAACCAAAGTTTTTTATAAGCACACTTTTTGATTGAATTTACTCATACTGTGAACTTGGGAAATCTTCTCAATTTTCCCCTATCACTTTACAGGAAATCAGATAGATCTAAAAACGTTGTAGCAAGAATTCACCTGCTTGAAAGTTGCTGTTTGGTAGAGAGGCGTGCTTAAAGCCTCATAAGGATCGAAGTCGTTGGAAAAATTCATCAACATTGTGGAAACACTTGGCTCCACTTGAAGACTTGTCTGCACGATTTCTTCTTCTGTCACAAATGCACAAGCTACTGTAAAGATATAAATGAGTGTTTTCCTAAAGCAGCTTGAATATGTAATATACAGCTACCATTTGTGCATTCGGCAGCAACTCCATCAACCAAAGCAGACGTGCTGACATCCATCTCTTTGTCTCTCGAGCACTTTAATTTAAGGTTCCGCCCACCCACAGGAAAATTTACCTTCCTGAGCACTGTTGTTTTGTGCTCATAAAGCAACGGGAGATGACCGTTGAGAAAACCCTAAAGACCAATCAAGTTCTGTATCAGAATTAAACGCTAGTTTTGGAGCCAAGTAAAACCTCAGAAGGAGTGAGAATACGAACCAAACGATCTATATTATATGAGAGCATTTTGTCACATTTCACCAGTTTAGGCTACATCAAATAGTTGTGTTTGTAACAAGTTCATCACTATTAGGGTAAAATGTCATACTGTGAAATGAGCTTACAACAGTTCAACTACACATGGATAAGATTTCAATCGTGTTATGACTTCCCATCCCAGATCTACTCATCTCTCAATTTTCTTAATTTCCATCAGCAAATATACAGGCGAAGAAACAGGCATTACCATTACAAATTTCAGAAGTTAACTCTATAATTCTAATTTTCACAAAAATTCAGTTCTTCAATATCAATCCCTAATTTGCACTGAACATGTAATAGCTTGGTGCTACCATACAACTCAACCTAACATTTTTTGAAAATTTCACCAACATTTATCTGAAAGCCTAAAATCAGCAAACAACCTAATTCAACTCGTATTCCTTTTCCAGAGCATCACCACCTTCAACCGAGAGCCCCAAAATTTCCTAAATTGGTCGAGTTCTTTTCATACAATCAAACAAAGATCCCTCCTTTTGTAGCGCCCAATACAAAAAAGTGGGAAAAGAGAGAGAGGAAGAGAACTTATTGCATTGACGATTAAACACACACACGCACACACAAACGAACGCATTTACGATAAACACGTATAGACAAAAGCTGGATAACATAAGAAAATACTTACATTTTGATCAATTTGGTTGTTTTGAAGAGTGGTGAAGAATGATCTGAGAGATAGAGCAGCAGCCGCCATAGTCGTCACTACAGAGAGAAAATGAGCTATGTAGACAAAAGAACACACAACAAAATATGAAAATATCACTTACACGCCCTATATATATGTGTGTGTGTGTGTGTAATCGCAAAAATAATAATAATAATAATAATAATAATAATAATAATAATAATAAATTATTATTTATTCAATATAGATTTAATACTATTGAATTGATGAATTAATCTGTATTTTCGTTATATATATATCTAATCTATAATCGAAACTAGACTATTTAAAATTATTTATTCAAATACTTACATAGTTATGTGATCCAATTTGACTTACAGTGCAAAATCCCAAGTAATTTGAGATAAATGGTAAACAGTATCACTTTAAATAAATTAAAAATTGCACAAAAAATAATAAAAAAAAATCATGATAAAAGTCAATTTCCAAATTTATGGATATGGGGCCAAAAGGACACCCATGAATCATGATGCTTGTTTGTTCTGTAATTTTAAAGCTCGCTTCACAAATTTCATATTTTCCCAAGAATCTACTAGAAGCACATAATTCAGCTACTTTGGAGTTCTTTCTTGATCGAGTGTTCTTCAATTGTGGAAGAAAAAAGAAAACATTTTCTGAGCTGAGGATGGAAAATCTTGGAATAGGTTGTTTGTTATATCAATAAATGTTGATTGCAAGGGTTTGATTATCACCCAATTTCAAGAGAGAGAGAGAGAGAGATACACAAAGCTACTGTCTTGAAATTTGTTCGCCGCATTTGGAGAAAATCTTGCTCGATTTCAGCTCGATGCTTTTTTGGCCAATTGAAAGAGAATAAAATTAGGGTTTCGTTTGAATCTGTTTGAAGATCTTGGATAATTGGGAAAGATTGAATTTTGGGGGCCATGGCAGTGGGATGGAGTGTGACACTTTGGATGGCAAGAATGGTGTGGTTTGCATTGTGTGGTTGGGTGGTTTCTTGCTTGACTGTTGCCGATGAATTGGCCGGCTCTCTGCGGTCCGGAGACATCGGCCCGTTCCATGTCGGCTAATTTGCAGGCTATTGTACAGAAACGGAGTTTATCATTTGCAAGGATCTGGTTTCCCTAAATAGAGTTCAAATGTTATAGAGTTTTATTTCTTTTTTGTCTTAGTTTATGTTGATTGTGCCAGTAGCAAATGTGTGGTAGTTTGTTTAAGTATAGGGTTGATCAAATGTTGGAATGTGATGTTTGATTAAGGATTGTTAATGGTTAATGGTCAAATTAAGCTGCAGTTTCACTTATCTTGTTCATACCAAAAGAGAAAAATATTGATGATTTTACTATTTCTGTTATGGAACTAATGTGCTAAACTAGTTTGCAATCTTTCTTGTGGAATATAGAGTTTGTTTTATTGTAGGTAGAATTTCCTTTTTGCTTTTTATTGCTTATTATGATTTGGAATTTTCAGTTGATGTTTAAGGATGCATTCTCCTTGAGTCACTTATGTGTATTCCTCTTGATGATAAAGCTCAGAAACTTCGAGTTGATTTAAATCTCGAACTTGCCATCTAGTCTGAGGAAGATTGAGAGTAGAAGATTGCAGGCAGAATAAGCTTATGTTTGAGTTTGACTGATTAGAATTGATATATGCTATATCAGTAGAGGTGGTTGAGACTATACTGCTTAGCATCCAGATTTTAGCTTCGACTGCCAAGTGAAAACTTCTGTTTCATAATTAGATCTAATCATCCTCTGAAGCTGTTGAGAAATATCTTATTTGCACACAGGTTGTCTTGAAATGGAGATTAGTGTTCCTCTTTGTAGCAAGTATATGTCATTTGTTCGTGTGGAGGCCCTCGGTATAATATGCCATCCATATTTGGGTTTGAGATCTCTATATTTGATCAAGAGAAGACTTAGGGGTACTTTTCGATGGATACTTGTTTGTAAACCATGTAAACTTTTCTCATTATTTGAGTTTCGTTATCACTCGATTTATTACAGTTTCCTAGTCTATATCCAGAGAGCTCATTCTTATCCTAATAAAAGGACCATGTTTCTGTAAATAACCATGTGATTTTTTTATGATTCATCTTGTTTTCATGGACATGACTGAGATTTCTAGCACCTTGAGCAGCTGCTATGAAGTATTCGACCGAGGATCATGATTTTCTTTCTTCCCAACAATTAGTTTGGTGAGCTATGAAGGCTAGCTAGAGTTGATTTTATCTGCAGCTATGAACTATCCGCCAGGTGAGTCCTCTGCTTCTCGTCACCATGAAGCTTTCAGTAAGAAGAGAGTCGCGAATGTGGTTGTGGTTTCCAATGATGAAAAGCGAGGAACCCAATCGAAGTATCAGAGGGATTTGTTGGACAAGATGGAAGATCTTGTGTTGTTAGCTACCTAATGTTGAAAAGTTTCTTAAATTTTTGTTATTTATTTTTGACAGTTGAGAAATTATCAGAACGAAGGTTTTCTACTGTAAATGTTGAGCTGAGTTTGATATGCATAAATTGTGCTGCGGTTTTCTAAAAATCCTATCAGTGAAGGACAGTGCAATTCCAAGGTGGCATATATGTAAATTTAGCAGAATAATATGATCCCACATCGAATTCTTACAAAATAAAAGCCAACTAGTTAAAGTGGTGGAAAAGTGTAGCTGTCACGACCTTACTTGAACAGGATCTGTTCTATAGGCTCGTACCTCTGTATCCTTGATTTCTAAGGAGAC
>JAYDZE010413686.1:0-16737 GCA_034509125.1 Monilaria moniliformis | reverse complement strand
TCCAGAGGCAACAGCATGCCGCCGCCGTCGCTATGATTGCAGAAAAATTAGGACTTTAAATTATGTAGTTTTTAGTTAATGTAATCGTAGGAATTTTAATTATGACGTTTTTGCTTTTTATTTTATGTTATTTAGGATTTTAAATTATGTGTGTTTGAATTTTAATTAAGTACTTTTCGAATTTCGAGTCTACATTTTACAAATAACTTAATTGCGAATTTATATATAAAATTGAAGAAAAAAGTTAAAGTAAAAAATGATAAAATGATAAAAATTGAGTTGTGGCTGATTTGAGGCTGAATTTTTGGGGCTGGGATAATGGTGTTGTGGCTGAAAAGTAAAATGCTGACGTGGCGGCCGAAAATTGAATTGTGGCTGATTTTTTTGGGATTGGGTTAAGGATGCTCTAATTAAGACTGAATTTACCCCATTTATCCACATGAATATCTCCCGATTTGCAATTATACACTTCAAACATCTTCAGAACTTTTTCTAACCAGTTTAATTATAATTTAAGTCCTCCCCCAAAAAAAATAAATTAAAGTCCTTTCATGAATTTGTTTTTTGTGAAAAAAAATCAATGTCTTACTGTACGCATCCCTCCAATCCTTCCTCTCTTTCTGCGATACAAGCAGAAAATCATCCCCAAACCTGCCCCTATCTCCGCCGACATCTCAAATCCGGCGGGTAGCCGTCGGAAATCACCGCCGTAGCCATCATCGCTCATCCCCCTCGCCTCTAGCTCTCTCTCTCTCTCTCTCTCTCCTCTCATCCTCTCGGTCGATCGGCAGCAGCAAGGCTGCCATTGTCGCCTCCCTCTCAAACCCCGTTCCCCAAATTTTTCTCATTCTCTCCTTATTTCGAAGCGATGAAGTGGGTTCAAAATAAGATCTATCTTTACAACGTTACCTTCGGCCTCTACATGCTCGATTGGTGGGAGCGCTATCTTTTCAGTATCCTTTATCTTTCTAACACAAATCCTTTTGTATATCTTCATTATTTTTTCATTTCATTTGATTCGTTGCATTCTGAAAAGATAAATGAAGATTTGAGTTTCTATTTATTAATTTATTGTTATTAATGGCCATCATGAATCTCTTAATTTATTGTTGATTTGATCTTTGCGGGCCTTAAATATCGAAAAGATATACTTGTTCTTTTGTTGATGTGGTTTATGTTCTACAACACTTCGAGATACGTGGCTGATTCCTGCAAAAGGTCAGCTTTTAAATCTTGTTTATCCATAATTTAGATCTTATTATAATTTCCTTTTTCAAGGTTCTCGTTATGTGTTGGTTAGTATGATTTGTGTTTGTTGCATTGAAAATGCGATAAGTGAAGCTAGCAATTTTGTTTATTTTGTAGTTTTGTAATTCTTCCAAGATTTGAATGCATGTCTGCTAATCATAGATCACAAGGCCAGTATGTGGTTGAGAAGCTAAAACTACCCAATTATTAGGGAAGAAGAATGCTATAATATGCAGATGCTTCTCTTTGTAGTGGTTGCAAGTATTGATGTAGAAACTAATATTATAAGATTGTGTTACTACTATACTCGAGAAGCTAGGTAGATAAATCTTTTTTCTATTGACCATGTTAAAATCAAGAAGAAACTCATCAAAAACAACCAACTACATGAGTTTGTTTTTGGGTACATTTTAAATTTGACTAGAGGTTTGAATTCTCACGGAGAAGTGCTTTGAACCAAGTCGAGAGCAATGCTATGAAATGGCTATTCCTTCTTATCCTGCCTAGCATCAATATTGTTGGCTTCGAAATGTGATGGAAATCATGCATTGTATTCAGTGACATTGCATCTTTATAGTCTAAAGTAGCATAACATGGTTGCAATAATCTTTTGGTAAATGCATTTGCAATTGTCATCGCTCTTTGATTCTGTTTCAAAGTGTTTGTTTGACCAAAGATATGATTTCATATACCGGGATAAATGCTTAGTTTGTTGTTTTATGAGTACACACATTTCCTTCTAAACCATCAGATTGGTAGCTTGAATAAAGATATTGCCTATATTGCCTGTCTTTGTTCCACTAAATTCCTATTTTTCCATTTATTCTTTTTATGCTTTAGAAAGTACAAATTCCCCTTGCATTACCTATGTCCTTCCAAAAGGAAAGCTCAATATTTTCATTCTAACTGCATTTCTTATTCTGATAGGAAAACATTCTTGTTCATCTTTTTACTCTTTAGAACATAGAGAAGGGCTGCATGACTCCAAGACCTTAACCTTAAGATAATAGCATAAACTAGATAAGTCGTAACTTGACTAGTTTCTATTTAAGCTCTACGAATCCCCGTTGAATGACGACATGTGTTTTTATATGGGAAAGTCGATATTTTCATTCTGAACTGCATTTCTTATTCTGATAGTTTTGTTTGTTTATTACGTCTTTTTCATCCTTTAATTTAATTTTGTTTCATTTCTTCTTTTTCCTTAGGTATCTGCATTGATAAATAGCTTCTGTCATCGGATACTATTGTGCATTATGATGTGGATTAACGGCCGAGGGATTATAAAGTCAATATCATGTTTAGACTGTACTTTCTTTGTTTCAATCTTCAAATGATTAGCATGTGCTATACGTGCTCACAATGTTGTAAAAGGTCACATTCATTGGTCTTCTTGGCCATTTAAGTTCCAGTCTTTGCCTTTCGGTCGCTGCAGTTTGGTTGAACTTCAAAACTAAAAGTTTTCTCAGGCAATGAATCTGATTTACATAGAGTCCAGATTTTATCAATGAGTATTTCATGCTTCATTATGGCAAACAATTCTTAGGCTGTTAGAATTGCAGCCAAAGAAGTTGTTTATATTGTAACAAGTTCGTTATACTTATATGAATATTTTTACGAAATCATGAGTAACATTAAATTTAATGACCGCGTCACAATGACTTGAACCTAAGACTTTTGCCCCAGACAATAACAACTTCACTATTTGACTAAATATTCAGAATTAATGTGAATAATTATTACAATAAATATTCAATTTTTTATTTCCGGTTGGGGAAAGGGCGGTTAGGATTCACCCCTCGATCTCTCTTTACAGAGGAGGTTTAATGTTTGGATGTCCTTAAAGTAACGATAAACATTCAATTTTACATAATTAACTTACAAGTTGCAACATGCCATGCCCCTACACTATTATTCTGCAGATGGTTAAAAGTAGATACGTTTCAATTTGTAGTACAGACATGTCTGCCTGAACAATAAAGACCTTAAATCCGCTAGAAATAAAGAGCATGTAAACATAGATAGAATATTCATAATATATACACATATATTCCCTGTGTTTGAGTTGCAATACAAGTAGAGGTGGCGAGTGTCCTACTCGTTTTCCGATCTATGTAGATTGTGAAGGATGTACAAGGAAGCCGAAGACAAGAATATGCAGACGGAGTAGGTTAGTAAGTCGAAACCGGTTGTTATTGTTACCATCTTACTCCTTTCAAACATCTTCACCAGAAGGATCATCACTATCACATGCCCTACTTTTGTCTTCAGCTCGTTCAGCGAGCTGATCTTCATCCATTTTGGTCTCTCCTGCAATCGGAGAACGTTTTAGGTCTTTTGATGAAAGTTAACAGCAGAGGAAGAAGCATAAAATTACCTTCAAAGCAAACATGCCGAACAAGGAAGATCCCTTGAGTGCGCGGTCAGAAGCTGGAGCGACATTCGAGGGCACATTTGAAATGAAGAGTCCGTACAACCCCATCCCGAATATTAACATGACAGTTCCAGCAAGATATACATCTGGAATTACAAATAAAATCAGACGAGAGATATATGGATAGAAAATGAGGTTGTTGGAGACGAACAATCTCATTTAGGTTGCTAGCAGATTTGAGTTTGGAAACTGAATGGAAATGGTATGTTATATGCAAGTTGATTTGAAAATAGTGAAAATGAAAACATGTAATGCAAGAAGTTAGAAGGATTCCTTTTGAAAATGGAAACAAAAAGTGCCTAAATATTGGCGTTCAATCTTGCAGCAAGAGAAGGGAATCTAAGTCTAGGATAGAAATGCAACTTTTCTCCAAGAACTTTGGAGACTCCATGCTCAAAAAAAAAAAAAAAAAAAAAACCTTTGGAGCCTCACCAATGGCTTCAACAAGTCGTAGAACCATTTGACCAGAATGGACCCCTTTAACACAGCTCGTCCAGTATACTTTGTATGCGTCAAATATGTAGACGCATCCCTATAAAAATAGCATTCATTCTCAACAGAACTCTTTAACGTTACACAAGGCATTGATGATTGCAAAGACTCATCCAAATCCAAATAAGGAATATATTTTGACCAAGCTAAAAGTATTTTCTTTAATCTGAACCAGAGGTATCACTCAGTCACAATGTGCTACTTAAGTATAAATAATTTTCTGTTTCAGGAACATCGTACTTATATACGCCTAATCTTATTCCTTTAAATATGTTCGCCAGTTCATGGATATATTGGGTTATTGATGTGTTGACGACATTCTATTTGTACAGACAAGGAAGAATTTTGTCAATCATATTGTGGTCACTCTACAGTTTCCTGGCATGAATCGAACAAATTCTGTAGTTACGTAAGAGCAGACAAGAAGCTATAAACTTGTTGCTTGGATAAAAGAACATATATCAAGTTTTACCAAGGAAGCAATGTGCTGCTAATCTGTGGGCATTCTTTAAAAAGAAATACTGTGGCCCTCTCACTCATCTACCACAAAAGAGAAGTAGAAAATGTGAGACTAGTAGGCAGAACTTCAATTAATTTTCAGCAATACTTTGCACTCATTTGATTCTAAATCAAACCCCATATTGATAATCTGTCAAACAAACAAACTTAATCCAAGTGAGATGAAAAAACCAAACATCATGTTTTGGATTTGCTCAAAAAATTGATTTTCAATAACTAGTAGAATTATCCATATTATTAAGAAGATCATTAGCCTTGTGTCTGAGCTGAAAATTCTAAATAAGAGAGTGTAAGAGATAGAGTAATTACATTGAGAAAGCACAGCACAGAGCCAGCCAATGAACCGGCAACTGCTAGTAGTGCCAAAAACCGGAAATCAAATATGACCTGCACGAGATTCAGCACACTAAATAAATGAACTTGGTAACTTCAAACCGTTGTTTAATATTAGATGAACATGACTGGGCAATATATCAGAGGATAGACCCTGTATTCTTTAATTGTTATGTTATTGCATGATCATTAACTATTTGGTGATCAAGTCCAAGGTGAAATGAGCATGACTTTATTGATGAATTTCAGCTCATCACCCCCCACTGATTATATAGAAAACTTCTACATCCAGGCTAAATTACTTAGTTTTAACCAAGATATATGATTGAATTGATCATGAAGATATCTGACTATCAAAATCTAAGAGGCATAGACTTCATAATCTTTTAGTTAATACCAACCTTAACCGCTGCAGTGAAAATTACAGCATAATTAAACACTACCATCAAAATCAAATAACCTATCAAATTTCTCAAACATAATATCTTCTCCAGCTCTGACAAAGATATATGATTATCTCCATATCCCCCAAAACTCAAAACTCTAATTGATAGTAGAAAAATTTCTACAGCAAAAGCACAAAAAAAAGATAATAAATTAAAAACAATTTCATATACCTTCTCAATATTGGACTCGGTAGATTGTACAAATTGCACGACCGAGCTTCCATTCGGATTTGCCAGCGCATAACTGTACGGCAACTCCGGCGGCGAGTCAAGAAAGGGCGGTTTCCCTTTTGCCGAAACTCCAAACTTTTCAGTTGATTGAGATTCATCATGAGAAGCCTCTGCTGAGGAAGAAGACGCGGACATTGAGATGGAGTATTTTCTGGGGATTAGTATCTTGGTGGATTGTGGATTAGATGTGAATAGCGAGAGAGCGCTGGCCGAAACGGATGATGAGAGCACCGCCATTGATGGAAAAATGAAGAAAATGAACAAGTGTAGATCTTTTTGAAGCAGTTGTGTGTGGGTCTATTATGCATTTCGCAATCAGCTTCATGGCGGGTTGCGCCACCCAAACCCACGGTTAGGTTTCTATCTAATCAAATCTTCTTCCTTTTTTTTTTTTTTTTTCTTAGTTGAATAATCAAAGGGCGAGTTTACTTAATTTAGTGTTATTATGGTTTTATGTTAGAAACTTTTAGCGTATTTTAAAAAATGTTTCTATTTTTTTTTTCATCAAGTGTCTCGAATCTTCGGCATTTTACATAAAATATTTTGCTCTGTTATACAAAATTTAGTAATGAAAAACTGATTCATCTCGTCTTAATTTAAGGTGAAATTTCTTTTTTATTTCAACACATAAAACAATGTCATTATAGCAAAAAATAAAAAAAGTTAATAGTGTTTTAGTCCACAACTTTTAGCAATTCTAGTAAGTGTCTCCGACTATGGCTGCTTGGTTTTAATCAGACCGCTGATTCCGGTTTTGGAACCATAACCAGAGTTATTCTAATTAAATAAGAACTTGTATATCGGTTCTATCAGTTCGGTTTCGATTCCAGTTAACCGCCAGTTAAAAACCGTTGATTAAGCGATTAACCGCTGGTTAAAAACCGTGGATTAAGCGGTTAACCGCTGGATAACCAGGTCCTGCAGGGCTACTACATAGGGTGTACGACTAGAGTACTTTTTTCAGACGAAATCGCAAGTTTCTTGCAGAAAACTGCTGATTTCTGACTAAAATCGTCGGTTAACCGGCCGTTCCCGAGGCACCAATATTTCAATCTCAAGCTCAACCTGACATCGACACTCATACGGGTTCAACCCGGCGCAGACACTCATACGGGTTCATCTCAAATATAGCACAAGAATGCAATTAATATTATGGCGAAGTTTTGTTCGTTAAACATTGTGACAAATTTAGTTATGAATTAAGTATAAAAATGCATATAATCAATCTGCTAAAAAATAAGTAGAAATTTCATGACTCGATTTGTAATGAGACAATGTTCTAAGAAAAAAATGAAATTAGTGATATATTTAGTGCACTGATATCACAAAATTTCTATTTATTCTGATGTGTGCACTGATGCATATAATATAAAATTCTAAATGAAAATTGCGGTTCATTGTAGATAATAGTTAGAGTTTAAACAAATATTTAATTGCATTTGGGGAATTTCCAACATCACATACTGCTCAAGTTATAGCTCAATTAATTGTTCAAGTTTTAAATGAATTTCAATTAATTAATAAAATATTTTTTGTTGGTTTTGATAATATATCTGCTAATTATGCTACCATTTCTGCACTAATAGATGCATGTGCCCCTATTATTAATGGATAATATTTTCATGTTAGATGTATATATATCATATTTTAAATTTATGTGTCAAGATGTCCTATATTTGTTTAATAATAATATAGAACCAATTAGGCAAGCTCTAAAATTATACATAATAAAAAAATTGTAGGAAAAAAGACAAAAATATTGTCATAATATAATAATTAGATATACGATTTTTATTATGGATGTATCAACTTGATGGAACTCGACTTATAACATGATAAATTTTGCATTAGAACATAAAGTTATTTAGTTAATTTTTAAAAAATTATAGTGATGTAGATTTAATTTTATTACCTTCTAGTTGGGATTAATGTATAAAATTATTTAGATAATTCATATCTTTTAAAACTGTAACTTTTGAGTTATTTGATGTTTATTGTTGTACTTCTGTTTGCAACAAGTCCATCTCGCTCCCATAAGTCACGGCCAAGCTATCCCACGGGGTTTTGGCTGTCGGATATTGGGAGACGCGCCTGAAACTACCTAACAAGGTAAACCATACATAGAAAAACAAAGTGTCAAGTCACTATTTGGTCACGCCCATATTGAAATCCAGCCCTATTTTACATGATGATCTTCTTCATAGCAAAAGATAGATAATATGTGTCTGATGGTTACATTTCTTACCAACTCACAATATTTTAGCATAACTAATTACATTTATTTTCTGTAACACTATGAATCAGCTGTCACAGTAGAAATACATGGTACTAGCAAGTATAAACCATCATCCCTAGCTAATCACATACCACACACTTTTTGAAATCACACAACCATCCCCAACTCCTTGTAAATTGTTAGCCTCCACCTCTTCTACTCTGCATCATCATCGTCGTCTTCTTCTTCTTCTTAGGTGTTTTGTTCGCGACAAAATACTTGTCGATCACCATATCCAGAAAATCAAAGTAGCTATCACTCCAAGGCTTCTTAATGACTAGCACAAGGCAAGGAACACCAATGCCAACCGCAAATCCCAACCCAATGCTAAGATAAAACCACTCATCAATTAATCCATCCTTGCTAGTATATACTTCAGTGCTTCCATCTCCATTGCCCGAGCCTTCACCACCACAAGCCACTGCAAGCGGGGCCCCACACAGCCCGGGGTTCCCTGCGTACGCATCATCATCAAAAGTCAGCATTTGACCTCCGACGGGGATCTTACCAGACATATTGTTGTTCGACAGGTTTAGGTATCCCAGAAAAAACAGCAGTTCCATGGTAGGAGGGATGGGACCCGAGAGCTCGTTACTCGAGAGATCAAGGGATGCCAGCTGTCTCAATCTTGAAATGCTGTCAGGAATCCTGCCAGTGATGTGGTTTCCTGACAGTTTCAGGGTCACCAGGCCCGTTAAGTGAGTTAGCTCGACAGGTATGTCTCCTGACAAACTGTTTCCAGACAGGTCGATTGCAATCACGAGGGACAGAGTCTTGCTGTACTTGAGCGGCTGATTCTTGATATTCACAACCAGATTCTCTTCATAGTAGACACCTCTGTATCTTCCATATAGCAGATACTGGTTTGTTATTTACTCATGTCCCATGCCTTTCAAGTCCCCGAAGCTCGTTGGGATCCTGCCAGTGAACGCGTTCTCAGCAAGATCAAGCACCTGGAGCGAGCTCAAGTTTGCTAGCTCAACGGGTAGTTCCCCGGAGAATCTGTTTGCTCTCAGGTTCATGATCCTGAGACTGGCGAAGCCTTCGCCTAGCCATGGCAGGAGAGTGCCTTGTAACTCATTGTTGCCAAGATCGAGAGTCTCTAAGCTGCTTAAATTCTTCAGGGACGCAGGCAGCTTTCCTGAGATGACGTTGTTGTTCATGTGAAGTGACTGGAGAAGCTTCAGCCCACCTACAGAGTCTGGGATTTCACCAGACAGATTGTTGTCTCCTAAGTCCAACACTTTCAAATAAGGGCACTCACTTATACTAGATGGTATGCTTCCACTTAGATTGTTTTTAGAAAGATCTATTACAGAAAGTGAAGACATTTTGCCAATGCTGTCTGGAATATGCCCTGTAAGTATTGGCGGAACCAACATGCCAATAGGGGGGGCCAAGGAGGGAGACTTCAAAGTCAACTACAAATTCCAAACCGGGGCACAAACGTAATAAACCACAAATGCGGGGTCGTAAAAACAAATCTATTCTCTATAATTAGCCCGAATTAGAATCTTAGTTTCCCACTTCTTACTCGAAAATGGCAAAATCTCATAAATTGCTTCAATCATTTTCTGTTTTTATCGTTTCACTTTCCCTGCTTCGCGCTTCGTTTGCTGAGATTATATTTGAGGAGCGGTTTGATGGTGAGTTGCTTCTTTTTTCACTGTTTTGAATGGCGCAATTTTTAGTGTTTAGTGTGTTGCTGGTTGAAGCACGGACTAATAGTGATGTTTAGTGAGTGGTGGAACTTAATGCCTTTTTTCAGCTGCTAAATGCTTATTTGTGTTCATTTAGGATTTTTATTTTGTTTGGAACAGGAACTAAACTGATGCTGATGACTTTGATTTTGATTTTGAATTTGAATTAAGTTAGCTGTTCGGTGATTCTAGTGGATTATAGGTAACTGGAGGCTAGTATCAGTTTAGTTGAGCCTTTTTCGGTTTAATTAACTTATGTGCAAAATTGAGCTGATTTTTGTGTGTAAAAGTTGTTGAGAAAAAGAATTTTCTTCAATTGCTAGTTATTATTGTGTTTTCCAGGGGTGAGAGTTCGAGTGTGTTTATCTACTAATGTCTGTGTTGTCTGTTTGCTGTGTGGAAAGATGGATGGCAGAGCCGGTGGGTGAAGTCTGATTGGAAGAAGGCTGAAGGAAAAGCCGGTTCATTTAAGCACACGGCAGGGAAGTGGCATGGTGATCCCGATGACAGAGGTTTGATTTTAACACTTAAAACTCCTTGATTTGATGATAATTGATGTTTGGAGCAATACATGATGCACGTTAAGAATGCTTTAATTTATTAGGATAAAAAAACTATGAAATTTGAGTCATCTGATGGTACAAAGCTTATTTATCGGTTCTATGTTTTAACTGTGAAATGAAATATAAATTTGTTTTTGATGGTTTCAGGTATCCAGACTTCCACTGATGCTAGGCATTATGCCATATCAGCGAAAATCCCGGAATTCAGCAATAAGAATAGAACCTTGGTTGTTCAATATTCCATTAGGCTTGAACAGGACATTGAATGCGGCGGGGGTTATATCAAACTTCTCTCTGGTTACGTTAATCAAAAGAAATTTGGTGGTGACACACCTTACAGGTATACTACTAGATCTCTTCCTTAACTCAAAATGTGCTTATAAACTCTTACAACTAGATTTTTCGTGTAAAGTTAGTCGGATCTCAAATCTTCCAATTTTCAAGCTAACTCTTTGAAACTCTATTTTTCATCAGCATGATGTTTGGACCTGATCTATGTGGCACCCAGACGAAGAAATTACATGTCATACTTTCATATCAGGGTCAAAATTACCCTATCAAGAAGGATTTGCAATGTGAAACGGACAAGTTAACCCATTTTTATACCTTCATTCTCCGGCCTGATGCATCATATAGCGTTCTCATTGATGGTCGAGAAAGAGATTCCGGAAGCATGTACACAGATTGGGATATTCTACCTCCCCGCAAAATTAAAGCGGTGAATGCCAAAAAGGTTATTATCTGCTACTTATTCCAGCTGGCTAGAATGGCTTCTTGTTTCCCTGAGTTTGTGGGCTATCTCTAATATTTCTTTTGCACTGACCTGTTCTTTCTGAAACAATGACTACAGCCTGCAGACTGGGATGATAGAGAATACATAAATGACCCTAATGATGTCAAGCCTGAGGTATGGCAATTCACACCTATGATGGTTTTTTATAAGATTTTGTCTGCATGTGTGTGTTTTTCTTTTCTTGGTCTAGATGTTTTAATGTGTAATACATTGCAGGGATATGATACTATTCCACGAGAAATACCTGATCCAAAGGCAAAACAGGTTAGTAGGTTCACTTGGACCAAAACCTTAATTCCCACAAACTAGTCACAGGCATTTGACTGTGTATGGTTTTCATGAATTCTGGGCATGAATCGGTCTTTTTTAAATCTGAATTTAATTTGGCAATGTTTCGTCCTTGATTTGTTTGTGTTCACACCCTCAAGTGTTCTAACTATTAAGGTTGCAGTGTGAGTACAATGATATATTTACTTATTTGTATTACTGCAAGCAGCCTCATGACTGGGATGAAGATGAAGATGGAAAATGGAGACCACCCAGAATTCCTAATCCAGCATACAAAGGGCCGTGGAAGCCTAAGGTATGCCCACTTGCTCCGGAGACCACTAAGAGAGACTCTGGTCTTATTTCATGCTAAAATCAAATTGATGGAATTTCTTCTTATTGCACAGAGAATCAAGAATCCTAATTATAAAGGAAAATGGAAGATCCCTTGGATTGATAATCCTGGTAAAGCACATTGTTGACATTGACTCTCATTTCAGTAATTTTGAGTTTGAGCAATTACGTCTGGTCGTTTTGACTTCTACTTATTCTTTCATCTGCTTTTCCTCTTGCTCAGAGTTTGAAGATGATCCTGATCTTTATGTCCTGAAGCCCATCAAGTATGTTGGCATTGAAGTTTGGCAGGTGGGGTTACGTGTTCTAATGCTAAGTTAATGTATTGCACCTTTTTCAGCATAGCTAAGATTGGAGTTTCACTTTGGTATGGTTGCAGGTCAAAGCAGGTTCTGTTTTTGACAACATTTTGATTTGTGATGATCCTGACTATGCAAAGAGCGTAGTCGAGGAAGTATTTGCTAATAGGGAGGTGGGCCTCTTCTCCTATTTGTCTTAAAAGCACATTATATCTACTATCCTTCTAACTTATTCTTGTATCTTGGAACTTTAGCTTGAAAAAGAAGCCTTTGAGGAAGCAGAGAAAATCAGAAAAGCTAGGGAGGAAGAGGTTTCACCTTAATTAAACAATGACTTATTTCATTTCCCATGGAAAGATGGACGTATGAAAGGGGTTTTTGATTATTATATGCAGGAAGCACAGAGAGCGAGGGAAGAAGGTGAAAGGAGGAGAAAAGAAAGGGGTTATGACAGAAGGCATCGGGACCGGTACAAGGACAAATACAGGAGGGTAAGCTTTTTTTTAGGATAATTCATTTCCATTATGGATTATTGTAGTATCAGCAAATGGCAGCGGTTAACACACTCTGGCTTGGTTAAGATTCATAATATAATAGTCGAGACATAGGCTAGAAGAGTACTCATGATTCATTGATGCTCAAACTTAATGCCTACTGTTTAGAGTCTTTCGTGTTTGTATGTATGTGGAGACTTTCATATGCAAATTTATGCAAGTATGGTATTCTTGAAGCACTAACATCGAATCTGAACTTTTTCTTTTTCTTTTGCAGCACCGTGATTACATGGATGACGATTATCATGTGAGTATTTCAGATTACTAAATGCCTACTAAACATACACGAACCATCTAGTTATCAATAATGCATTGCATTCCCAACATCATAGAAACATCACGACTCACGAGTAAAATTTTACTAGAAAAGGCTCTGCAGTAGTGCCGCCCTACATGTTAGAACCGGCGCAAGAATATATTTCTTAGTTAGGAATCTAAAACTGTGAGCAAAATCTTGAGGTTTAATCAGTGACCTTCGCTATGTGCATCTGAACTCTACACTCAAAATGCTGCTTCTGTTCTCTTTTGCAGGATGAACTCTGAGATGCCGCCTTCTTTCATAACTGGGAAATCGCTCCATAATCAAAGCAAGAGGAGGAGGTTCTTGAGAGTAATTGCCAGTATTTTTTTTTACCGATAATTTTGGTTAAATGGCTTTGTTGAATTGTTATATGTCTTCAGATTTCCCAGACAAGGAAAACTCTTCTTGGTCATGTTGTCTGTCTGTCTGTGTTCGGCACAATAAATATTTAAGATTGGAGTTTTCTTCTTCAATTACACTTTTCCTATTTTCCTTTTCTATTTGTTTATTTGGTTAATTGCCTATAAATCATGAACTATACCCAAAATTTTCACTCATTTTTGTCAAAGAAAACATAAAACATTTAATTTTTTGGAGTTTGATGAGTCAAATTTCGTTGGCGAATAAGTAAAAAAAAAAATCGAATGTTTATCAAAATTTGTGACACAAACCATTAGATCTATTTTCCTGAAACAGGGAAGTACTATTTTTTGACCAAAAATAAAATAGGCCAAAACCCAAAAAATAAATATAATTCATATATTTACAGAAAAATAATATTTATTTATGTCATTGGCAACCCTAGAAGTAAGTACTCGAGGTAAATAATACACAACAACATCATTAATTATTTCTGTGGCCCTCTTGGTTGATTTCTTCATATTGCTGTTGATCAATCATCATCTGATGATTAGCAGAATGATTTTGGTTAATGATGCAATAATCCATGCAATTTGACCATAACCATGCCATGCTCATTTTCTCCTCGTCGAAGGTCCATTGCCATGGCCACTCCTCCCAGCTATTCACATCCTTTAGCATCTTAATTACCTCTTCCGGTAGCGTTACTCTCTGCATTTGCATCGACTCTTCCAACAACGCCCTCGTTACTCGTAATTTGTTCTTTATGGTTCGTTGCAAGTTTCCCTCATCATAAAAAAAGTCTAGTTGTGTCTATATAGTTTGCATAATTAGCTTTTGATGGCCTAAACAGTGGATGTAATATTAAAATTAATTGCTCAAATCATGTTTTAACTAGGATTCCGATTTTTTGGTAATTGATTAGCGATCTGAATTTCCTTAATAACAAAGTAATTGCATGGTTCGGTAATATCCCGGGAGAATCTATTTTCACAGATTTGTCCTTTTTCCTTTTTTCCAATAAAATCTAATTGTTGAAATTACTTAAATCTAATGTTATTTCAACTACGGAAAATAATTAGCGTTTGGATGAGGTGAAAAACTCTAATGTTATTTCAACTTATCCAAATTTGAAGTATATTTCATGATCTTAAAATATAATATCTTTATCATAATAAGGTTTAGTAAGGCGCTTTTATGAATCTATTAGACTTTTTTTTCGGTTCAATGCATTTCTCTCATAACATATAAAAAAAAGTAGCAGTTGCAGAGAAGATCAAGACCTCAACTTTATTGACATCCAATTGAGGCCATTATATTCACAAATACATCACACACACACGCGCGCGCACATATATATATAGATATATATGTGTGTGTGTGTGTGCGCGCGCCATTTTCATATCTTCTTCTTCTTCTTCAGCTCGACAGAGCTGAGAGCAGAAAATCGGCGGCGAGAAGTCCGATCCACCACATCTCCTCCTCGTTAAACGTCCACGTCGGCCATCTCCCCCCGTCCCAAACGCTGCCGTTCTCCAACTTTTCGATCAAATTGAGCGGAAGCGAAACGTGTGAATATTCACCCTCGTTTTCTTTCATCTTCATTCAATTTTTTCCACTTATATGTATATATAAATAAATTTGATTTTGAGTCATCTATATAGTGGTGCAGTAAAATGAGAACACCCCCTATATGCATAACTAAGAACTAATATATACCATAGGATTACAAAATGGAAAGTTAAGATTTAAGGAAATATCGTATCTTCATCACGTTTCATTAATATCATTAAGGGTTATGATTGTCTCATTAGATCATTAATTGTCCGATTTATTAAGTACTTGCCGAAATTTTAGGATTAATTGCTACCAAATATATACACGATCACCACATCTTAATTTTATGATTATTCACTATTTTAATGCATGTCTAATGATTTTATTAATTATACGTAAAGATGGTATATTACAATTATAATATGTAATTCATGCTGAATTGTAAAACTGAAACTGACATTTTATTTAATACTCTAATGACATGATCTGTGTTATATGATGATATGTAGGTAAAATAATAATGATGTGGGTAAAATACCTATGACATGTAATAACAATTAATTATAGACAACAACAAGGAATAGTTAATTGTGTATATAATATATATCATTATTTGGAATAATATATTGCATTGCACTTGTTTGTAAAACTTATTATTCCACTAAATGTCAAAGCATATATCATAATCAAATATCATTAATATCATTATCACTTAACTAATATATCTTTTGTTGGGCAAATATGTATGACATTGTATTCCCAATAAGAAAGTATTATTATCAGAATAAGAATTGTATCATTATCAATATAAAAAGATATCATTATGAGAAGAAAAATATATCAGTATCAGATGGAGAATGTAATACCCCAAATTTTATTTCAGATTTGGGCTTTATAAATAAAAGAGAAAGCCCAAGCCCACACCCCTTTCCTACCCTATTTCTCCCCCTCACCTCCCCTCATTCTCGGCTCTCTCTCTCTCTCTCACCATCTGTCTTGCATCTCTTTTCTCTCTTCTCACCTAACCGTCTCTCTCTCTCTGCTCTCATCTCTCTCTCGGTTTCTTCCGCCGCTGCATCAGTTATCTCCGGCCGCGAGGTCTTCGCCTCGCTTCGCTGCCGAGCGCCGAGCCCTGGCATCCCCCTCACCCGCTCCCATCTCTCTCGGAACACTCACACACGCACAGCCCCCATTTCTCTCTCTGTCTCCTCTGTTTTCCCGGGAAACAGCCGCCGCTGTCACTGCCCCATTTGCCACCGAACCACCGTCGCCGCCACTGCCTCTGTCCAGTCGTCCATCCGCCACCGTTCAACGGCCGCGCATCCTTCTTCTCCTTCACGCCGATTCTCGGCCCCCACCCCTCACACAATCAAAACACACATAGTATATGTTCAAATTATGTTCTTGTTTATTTTTTTTAAATATTTTGGTTTTTAAATTCAATTTATTGATGAATTATTTGAAAAACCGAGAGTTTGGATTGAATATAGAGATTAAATTCTAAGAAAATGGAAATATGATTGTTGGTTGGGAAAAGCCAAGAGCTTTGAGAACAAGATTTAGGAATTCTTGATAAATTTTTGGATT
Source organism: Monilaria moniliformis (assembly GCA_034509125.1). NCBI lineage: Eukaryota > Viridiplantae > Streptophyta > Magnoliopsida > Caryophyllales > Aizoaceae > Monilaria > Monilaria moniliformis. The sequence goes on along the minus strand of JAYDZE010413686.1, from coordinate 424 downwards.
AATGGTGCTTGCATATTGAAAATGGAAAAATGTTGAGACTTGATTTGTTAGTGATGAACTATTGATGAATTGTTTAAATTCAGTAAATGAAGAATTATAATGTGTATTGAAAAATAAATAAAGGATTGGGCTAAGATCAAAATCGAAGTGGTGTCACGATAAGATCAATTATATGTATTTTCTGAATATATATTAACATTTTTGTTAATTAAATTAGTTAACAAATCTCAAATATTTATTTATGCTATTAAAACTAATAACTACATTTTAAAAAGGGCAAATTGCCATAAAAACCACAAATTTTGGTCAAATTCTAGTCAATCCCACAAGTTTCAAAATCAGCCGATTATATCATAACTTCAACAATTTTCGCAATTGTCCCATGATACTTGATTTAGGGAAAATTGTTGCTGATGTGGTCGAC
>JAYDZE010413575.1:0-16737 GCA_034509125.1 Monilaria moniliformis | reverse complement strand
TTGACCAAAAGTCAACGAAAATTTATGATTTAAATGACAATTATCCCTAATTTTTTTCAAATTCTTGATCGAATTGCTGCCTTTAGTAGCGAAATTGAAGCCTTAAACCCGTTCTTTGATCTAGTCTGAAAATTCTCAACTCAAGCCTCAATTTTTTGCTTTACTTTTTGGCCCCCATCATGCATATTTCATTGCACTTGCTGGAATCAATCATGAACACATATATATGGTGTAGAGGAACACGCGATGTTCTAAATTCATAAGGAGGGAAGTATACAAGAGAAAAAGGGTAAAAATGTGATATATTCTGTACAGAAAAGAAAAGAATGAATGAGAAGAATTGAAAAGAAAAGACAGGAAAAGAAAAAAGAGAGACAATTGTGTGAGAGACAAAAAGCAAGGGAATAGAAAGAAAAGGAAAGCCTGGATACCCATTGCTTGAAAATGCAGTGCATTTGTTCATAATTTTTGAAACGCATTGTACAAGCATGCTTAGGTTTGGTGATTTCAATATCTCACTTGCAAATGCATGATTTGATTCTCTATTCTTAAAGCTTAGGACCCATAGGATCTAGCCTATATATCTCTTATGGACCAAAGCCCCGTTGTGTCCAAAAACTGAAAGTCTCTCTTGAGTTGCATTGTTAGACCACATCTTATTGAGATTATTTGCTTATCTATTGTTGAGTAAAAATTCCTACATGAGAGATTATATGTGAGTGATAATCCAACTCAAGTTTGATAATCTTGACTTATAGATAAGTGGAATCATGTACTGAGATTGAATGAATTTAGCTTGGTATGAGTTACGAGATCTTAAGATTGTGGATGAGTCTGTAGCAGATAACCTTATGGTCGTTCGAATTGTTGCTTGTTTGTTTTTCTTCTTGTGTTTGTGAGTCTGTTTTTCTTCAGAGTGTGTCTGTGAGAAGTGTTAGTTTCCGGCAACAACCTGATCTTTTGAATCAACAACACTACATGCTTGAAGGCAAGCAGCTGTTGTTTCAAGTCAGAGTATGATGTTCTTCTATGTTGTCTGATTCGAAAAAAATGGGAAAAAAGATAAGAAATAAATATAGTATGTTTTGAGGTTTCTGAAAATGAGTCTAGTTTTTAGCTACGCGATTTCACCTTTAAATTGCCCACTTTATTTCCTGCTTTTTAATCTGCCTAGTTCGAACATGCATCTTATACCACTAATTTGTTATTTTCAATTCTGTTTTTAGTGTGTTTCTCACGCTCTTAGTTAGCAGTAGTTACGTTTCTGATACGTTCAAGCTATCAAGTTTGTTTCCTTAAATTCCAAGTTGCCCAATTTGTTTATGTAATTATGCTTGTTAATTTGTTGAGTTTAGTCTACTAGACTGATTTGTTACCCATTCTTTAAAATTAGTTTAATTTCTGTATTTTGCTTTTGTTCAATGACTTTAGGTGTGGCGGCATTGTCAATCCTTCTTAGATGTAGGAAACATATAACGAAATTCTCATTCCTCGTGGGTTCGACACCTCTTACTTACCCTATACTAATTCCATAGTACGTATAGAGGTTCGTGGACTATATAAATATTATTGATAGGCTGAATTTGTGTTCTTTTCCAACGACACACAAATTTATAATCTAACAAATTTACTATTCGTAGTAAAGATTTAAAATGAATGCATCTTGTATTCGAATGTATTGGAGTCTGCTTCATTAGTCAATAATGAGAAAGCAATATTTGAGTCTTGGTTGACTACTATTTTGAAAGAACTAAAGAAAAGGAAAAGAAGAAAATAAAATTGGCCAAGTGGCTCCTCATTGGGAGATATAAAATATTGGAGTCCCTTTGTGCTTGAATTCAGTACACAACTTATTTGTACTATTATGTTATTCAAATTGTAGAGTTGTATTGCACATATCTCTACTGATATTTAAGATTTAGTATCATAAAGTAATAAGCTTATTCAAAATTGTGTTAGAGCATCTCCAGTGGTGCCTTCTCAATTTCAGATTTTTGCTCGCAATCATCACAAAATTCATATTCCCTTCTGCCTACTTTCACTCCCAGCAATACTACCTCAAACTTATGTACCCCACTTCCCACTTCATTCAATACTTATCCAAATTTTATTTAAATTTCATATATATACTTTTAACTTAATATGAATAGCAGCTTTATTTCATCAATCGTTCATTTCAATTGAAAGAAGAAATAACAAAAAAAAAAAAAAACGAAATCAAAGAAGAAGCTAGACAACGCAAGTTAAGTAATTCAAAGAAGAAATTTTTTAAAACAAAGAAAGAAAGAAAGCTGCTGTAATCGAGGTTATATAAAAGAAAAAAAAAACACAAGGAAAAAAGAGAGAAGAAAAATAATAAATATATAATTAGAAAAAGGGAAGGTGGTATTGCCTTTTCTCTCTTCTCCTCTTCTCTCTTTCCCTCCCCACTACCTCCCCACAAAAATCACTTACAATGGCGCCTTCTCAAAATGCATCCGCCCTAGGAACCTCCATTGAGGATGCTCTTATACGAGAAGTTCTTGCTGACTGCTGAGGACACACCACATAAGCCGTTATCTTTTTACCTCTTTGAGTCTCATCTATGTAGCCAACATATAGGAGAGGTGGCACTTTCACTATAAAACAAATCATTCATATATGTGGATCCCACATATAACAGATCCCCAAGTTTTCTTTTTTATTTCTGTTCATTCAAATAAGCCACAACAAATACAAAAAGATGACAACACCAAAAAACTAAATTATGAAAGAACAAAAACCTGTAACGAGAGATCATGAGCCGTACTTTGGCCCTACATAACACATTTAAGATGAGAAAAAAAAAACCATGAATTCAAAAGTAACCAAACGAGCTCCTGAAATCAAATTGCATATATATGAAACATGCTTGCTTTCATAAGAACGTAGATTGAATTATATAGTGGGAAATAAAGTTTATTCTACAACTCCATAACCACAATATAAACATTTCCATTGAACCTAGCTTAGACCAACAGGTTTAGGACAACATGTGCGTCATGAACACCATTAAATATGTTCACATGCATATCTACTCCAATAAAGATCAATCAACTTCTTGTCTGCAAATATAAAAGTTTATAGATATCAGTGATTGAATTCACGAGTCAAAAAATTGAGTCAGTGCTTCTACTCTAAAATTATCCAACTCTAACCTATAAAGAGCAGTGAGATGTCCAATTGAGTCAGGCAAACATTCCCAAATTTCTAGCCCTGTCAAAGTTAGCTCGCCAAGTGAAGAGTGGCAGTTTTGCATATCTACTCCAATAAAGATCTATCAACTTCTTGTGATGTCAATAGTTGTTGCTGCAAACATACAATTTTATGTATATCAGTATATTCTAAGTCAAGTTCAACACGTATTATACATATTTTGAGTGGGGGATTTATTTTCATCATACTGATCAAATCTATCAATACATCTTTCAACTGATAAATTTTGCCATATAGAAATTCTAGAACGGATAAGCTATACTATATACAAGAATCAAACCCCATTATTGCCAATAGTAACAGAAAAAGCATATCGTGGACGACGCCTTTCTGTACCTGATACAATTGTAGCATAGATCTTCTGCAGAGCAGCCGCTGCTTCAATCATGTTAATTCTTTCATCTGCTGAAAAGGCTAAACATTTCATTGCCAATTCAAATATTGACAAGAAACATTGCTCCTTTGCAGAGTAATGTTGATCTTCCCTTGATAACAGAGCAGGCGCCACCATTTCAGTTGCTGCATTTTGCTCTAGTGCTTCACTCACCCACTCTTTTAAGCTCCTTTCTTCACTGAACATATTATCTGTTGGCTTCTTTCCAGTGAACATCTCCAGTAACAGTATCCCAAAGCTGAATACATCCCCATTCGTTGACACTTTCCCTTCCATTCCATACTCTAATTGTATTACATGCATTCAGTATTTTGTTAGGATTAGGTACAACATTTATATATGATGAATTTTAAGTTTGAAAAAATAACATCATGCATAACCTGGTGCTGCGTAACCGATGGTTGCCATTGTTTGTGTTTGGATGACAGTTTCCCCTCCATTGAAAAGCTTGGAAATGCCAAAATCAGCAAGATGAGCAGTCATATCTTGATCAAGCAACACATTGCTTGGTTTTATATCACAATGAACAATTGGGAATGTATGGCCATGGTGAAGATATTCCAAGGCTGCTGCAATATCTATTGTTATTTTCAGTCTCTGTATAAGATCCAAACCATACATGTCAGAATGTAACCATTTATCCAAGCTCCCATTTGGCATATATGCGAGAATCAATGCTTTGAACTCCATACTAGAACAGCATCCAATAACTCTAACTAAGTTTCTGTGTCGAATGCTGCTCAATATAGCAGTTTCAGCATCAAAGCTCCTTGCTGCTCCTTGCAGATCCAAGTTGAACACTTTTACCGCAACTTTCGACCCATCGGAAAGTGTTGCTTGGAATACAGAACCAAAACTACCTCTTCCAAGTAAGTTGGTTTCACTAAATGAACTTGTTCCTCGTTCAAGTTCTATATAAGAAATTCTTCTGCATTCAGTAATTGGTGGTGCAATATCCACCGAGAGAGCTACTTTTTTTTGTTTACACATCCTTATGAGAACAAGCATTACGATCACCACAATGACAGCTAAAATCACCAATGGCACCATGAGTTTCTTTAACCATGATCTGTGATGATTTTCTGGGCAGGGTGGAGCTTGAAATGTTATTAGACTACAGAGTGCTAAGTTGTGGGAAAAAGACGGAGCAGTGAAGTTATGAAAACGACCCCCATCAGGAATTTTCCCCTCCAGTTTGTTGTTGGAAACATTAAAATTTTCAAGAAAGCGGAGGTCTTCTAAGGACATGGGTATTGATCCGGAAAGATTATTATAAGATAAATCCAACGTAATCAAACCTTTAACCTTTCCCAAGGATTGAGGAATGGATCCACTAAACAAATTTTTTGATAAGTTAAGAAATGCTAAAGTTTGGCAACCATCAATCGAGCTGGGAATATCGTCTGAAAATTGATTGGATGACAAATCCAAAGAGATGATTAACTTTAAATTTCCAAGCTGAGATGACAATTGACCGCTCAAATGATTGGAGGACAAGCTCAAAGTCACAAGGTCTGTGAGAATCCACAAGTTAGGAGGGATGGTTGAATTCAATTGGTTGGAACCTAAGTCGATCACTCTCAAGGACTTAACATCACCCAAACATTCAGGTATTGGACCCACAAGCATGTTATCAGCAAGGCTCAACTCCCCCAAATGGTTCATTCGACAAAGATAATTAGGGATGGACCCTACCAATTGATTGCCACGAAGATCTAGTCTTTGGAGTTGTTTCATTTTCCCAATTGTTGGTGGAATGGGTCCACTCAGTTGATTCCCATATAGATATATATCTAGAAAACTGCTTAAGTTTCCTATTTCAGACGGGATAACTCCCATGATGTTGTTGATTGATGCATGAATACTCTCAAGAGATGAGTTAAAATTCCCAAGTGAAGCGGGTAGGATGCCATTTAGTGGATTGCTTGATACTCCCAAGTACTCCAAATGTCGACAATTACTTAAGGAAGAGAGAAATGTCAATTCCTGAGTTGGGAATTCTGCACCACTCAAATTATTTTCCCAAAGGAGAAGTCCTTGTAGGAGCTTCAAATTACCAAAGTAGAGTATGGAGCCGCTAAATGAGTTGGCAGACATGTCCAAGATGGTAAGTTTAGAAGCATTGGTAATAGAGGTTGGAATTGGGCCACTGAGTTTGTTATAAGTCAAAAGAAGACGTTCAAGATTGACAAGTGAATTCCCAAAATCTGATGGAAGAGTACCAGAAAACTCATTGTTTGAAAGTTCTAATTTCTTCAATGTTGATATGTTGAATATGGAAGATGGGATGGATCCATATAAGGAATTGCTGAACACAATAAAAATCTCGAGTATTGGCAGAGTGCCAATCTCATGTGGTAATTCACCTGCAGTAACATTGAATATATATAAATTCTATTAATACAAAATAGTATAATATTATACATACCAAGTTATATCATAATCTAAATAGAACTTGTAATTCACCTACTCAAATTGAAGATATTCTGTGAATTTGAAAAAAAAAGTTATAATTATTTTTTAATTTTCCTAACGGGATGTATTTCTATAGAATTTTTGTTATCATAAGAAATGTAAATAGTGCATATAGTTGCAAAAAAGGAAAAGTTATTGACAAGGTAAAATCTATGTGGAGAATCAAATTAAGCATCCAACTTCAAGTTGAAATTCACCCAAATAATATGATGAAATCACAAAGAGAAGATAGAAAGGAACATGTATAGTATACCTGTGAAATGATTGTACCCCAAGTACAACTCTCTAAGCATGCTCATATTTCCAATTGCACGAGGGATGTTGCCACTGAGATTGTTGCGGGATAAGTCCAGAATTCGAAGATGTTTGCATTTCCATATATTTGGTGGAATACTACCTTCAAGTAGATGGTCAGTCACATTAGAAACAATAAATAATTTTAGATACATATGTACTTCGAATTATGTTAAAAAGTAAATAACACTATATAATTTTATATATATAACCTACATCTTTGGAAATATATAGGTATAATCTACATGGCTTAGGATAAAATAAAAATCTCTTTAAAAATTATGAATCATTTGCACTTAAAATATAAATTAATTGCACTTCATTTATGAAAATAAAGTCAAATAAAATTTACTGCTATGTAATTTATGCACTCACAAAAAAAATAAAAATTACTTCAACTTGAATCATGAGGTAGTGATTTTTTTTTCTAGTACAGTAAATAATATATCAAATTCGGTAATTTTATATGTTTGATGTAACGGTCACATTGAAAAGTTGATGACTTCAAGGTTATCTTCACACTTGACGGCAACGAGACGAGAACACTTGTCCGGCGGTGGTGGCAAGCTCTTTTGAGTAGCATAGATAAGCGGCGAGATTGGGAGGATGTGGGAGGGTTTTTGTTTGAACTTCAAGGTTTTAAAGTTTGACGATGCAGGTGATGGGTACCGGCGGCGGCGACGCAGACGGTGACTTGGTGATTGCCACCCGTCAGACGGCGGTGGCACGAGCTCCTCTGGGTAGCAGAGGGAAGAGGCGGCGGGACTGGAAGGATGGGTGAGTATTTTGATTTTTTTTTTAATAATTTGATTAGTTTTTCAGATTCCATTTGTGTAAAATTAAATTCATATTTGACATTTTTAAATTTTAAATTATTGATAAAAAATAAGAATATATTTTGATAAGAGTGTTTATGATTGATATATTTTTATTTTTATGGCTACTACTAATGTTTGCTTAAGTTAAATGGTTATTTTAATTTTTGCCTCCATAGTTTAAGTGCACTTATTTTATATGTTGAGTGCAAATAATTTGAAGTTTTTACATAGTGAGGTTTTTATTTGATCCTAATTATATATATGTATAATAATGTATATATATAAAATTTGATTTTTGGTTTGGTTTTGTCATAAATAATTTAACAATAGAAAAATTCGAAAAATCAAATATTTTTGCAGAATTAAGTAAAACCAAATTAAAATTTTCGATTAGTTTGGTTTGATTTTTAATTTTTGATATAATCTGCTCTTCCTTACCTGTGCCTTTATACTAACTGGAATGTATTTCAAAGTCTAATAGATCTATAAAGATATATCACAAAATTGATTTGTAACGAAAATGCTCATAAAAGCAAGTACCTGACAAACTATTGTGAAAGAAACTCAACATTACAAGGAAGAAATATTGAAGATTGAAGATGGAATATCTCCAGTTAGAGAAGCGTTGCCAAAGTTTAATATCTCTAGTTTTGTTAGATTTCCTATTTCTGGTGGAACTCCCCCTGAAATTATAAAATGAACATAGTGAGAAACCTTGTATAAATAATCATATGTAGAGAAGAAGACATTTATACCTCGAAATCCAGTATTGTACCCCAAGTACAACTCTGTAAGCACTCTCAGTCTCCCAATTTAAGGTGGGATGTTGCCACTGAAATTGTTGACGGATAATGACAACTTCTCAAGATGTGTGCATTTCCATATATTTGGCGGAATCTGCCCTTCCAGTCGGTTGTAAGAGAGTGACAATACTTTGATGTTGGGCATATTGTTGCACATATCACTTGGGAGCCAACCTGATAGTTTGTTATTTCTAATTCTAATGTCTCTAAAGGAAGACACATCAAAAATAGCATGTGGTATGGACCCACTCAATTGATTATTGTTAATGCTTAATATTTGTAACATCTGGAGCTTGGAATTGTTAAACAACGACGAAGGAATTGTACCTAAGAAAGTGTTGTTGTACAGATAGAGTTCCTCCAGTTGAGCTAAACTGCCCGACCATCTTGGTATTTCTCCGGTGAATGAATTCAATCCCACATTCATCACCTTCAAACGACGCAGTTTAGAGAGCTCGAAGGGTAACATCCCCGCAAAACTGTTGGAACTGATGTCCAAATATCTTAGAAACGAAAGGTTTCCGAGATGTGGAGCAACAGTTCCAGCAAGGTCGTAGCCAGAGAGATTGAGAGCAGTGACACGGCGGTGTTTGAGGCCGCAGGACACACCAATCCAATTACAAACTGATGAAATTTGCGACCAATTGGTGGTCAAGATAGCATCAGGTTCGGAAGTGATGGAGTTTTTGAAGGAAATAAGTGCATGTTTATCTGTGACAGAATTCAAGGAGAGGGAAAAGCTATTAAATAACAAGATTGAAAGAGCAAAGGAAAACTTAAAATTCTGCATGAATTTGCTGCTTCGTTTCATTTGATAGATGCTTTACAAGAGATGCTTAGTAGTTATCATGAATGGTGTTGTGTGTACAATATAAAGAGAGTTCTGATAATTTTTTATGATTTAAATTATTTTTAAAATGATATTTATTTCGATTCCTTTTAATTTATTAGGATTCAATATATTTGAGTCTTCGTCAATGAAATATTCGTCCAAATCACTTGCACATAATTTATGAAGATTTAATTATTAATTTTTCCAAACCAAGATTTTTGAACAGTAAATTAGGAACCCAATTGATAGTAAGATGTATGGTTGTGGATGCTATTGGGGCTGTGAAGGCTATTGCTGGTTCGGTTACTAGTTATAATTTGAAGCATATTAGTGGAGATGCTAATTATGTAGCACAGGCATTGCTATGGACTTTTACTTATCTTAATGTATGGACTTAAAATTGATTTAGGCATATTTTTTCCATGTTGGAAGGAAATTTATTTGAGAAATTAGGGCATTGTTGAAAAAAGAAATCACACTACATGATTTTTCATGATTGTTGGATTTTTTAAACATGTCTATTTTTGCAATAAATGGAAAAAAAAAATGTTATTATTGCAACATATACAACCTTCTAATATCAAAATTTTAGTTGGTGATATTTTCAGCCGTTGACCTAAATTCATTGAATTCTAATGCCGCACTCAACTACTATTTAGGTAATTAATGTGGGCCGAAACTTGTGTGCATTTGAATACTCAATGTATAATTTGTCGTTGACGATCAATCGCAACTTAGTTGAAAAACATTTCTCCTTTAATCAATAGATTAGAAATTTGAGTTACCATGGGAGTAAATAGAAAACTATTACTGATCTTCTTTAAAAAAAAAAAAATGCATCATCTCCCGTTATCTCATTATTAAAATTTAGAAATTATAAAAAATAAATGAATGTCACTTGCGAAAGCGATAATGGGTACCAGTCATTCTTCTTTTTTTCAATCATTTTTTACTGCCAAAATAACGTAAATATATGGCCCACAACGAATAGTCTCGTCAATAAGTTTCGTCGAATATTCCCAAAATGCAACCAGACAGTATCAAAATAAATATTTTTTTCATGTACGGCCAATAGTCTATTTTAAGACAGAATAAATCTTCCGCTATTACTTTTTATTAGAATCATAGAACCATTCAATACAATACCATCAAAGTCAAGTTTTGTTTTTTTCTCCATTCTATAATTACTAGTAGGGATGTCAATCCGTCCAACTCACTCGGGTTCGTGCTAATCCTGTTGATTATCATTTTTGAGTTTTTGAATCTCATTTTAATTTATAATAAAATATAAATAGTGAAATGATGAATATAACTTCCGCACGTCACACTTGGTAGACGAAGTGCCTGCTGGGGGTGCTTCTCGATTGGAGACGGTGTTGGAGGTCAGCGGTGAAGGGATTTCAGCCGGCGAGGTAGTTATAATACACGAAAATGCTTACACAGATGGTTCAACCCCTGTAAATTTATACTCATTTTATTGTTGATGAAGACTGAAGAGGTCGAGGACGCTGTGCGCGCGGCAGAAATAATTCGGGACATGGCAGCCGATGAAGAAGTTGAGGGTGTAGCAACTGAAGTCGTACAGAACATACTGAACGATGAGGTAAGTATCGGACATTTGATTTGTGGATATACGTTTCACCAATGTTGAACTTTCTGTAAAATATATGTGAATTGTTGCCTTTACAGTCTACAGTGGTCGAATCGCCGGTGCGAGCACAACGCGGAGTACCTTTGGAAGCTCCCCAAGATGAGTCCCACCATGAAAAGCCCGCGGATGAAGAGGTTGTATACTCTGCTCAAATTGACAGCAATCCGTTAGAAATTATCAATGTTGTACTGTCATTCGTTATAATGCCAATATGCATGTGTGATGATGCTAATCTGTTATATATGTAATGCTAAAATAAATCTGGAATAGGATCTTGGTGTTGATGATGCTTCGGTACATGGTATGGGGCGGGAGGATGTCCCTTGCGGGCCAATTGAAGTGCCGGCCACAATACGTGTGAGGGATGATTTATTTTGGCCCACTAAATGTGAATGCTATTGGTATACAGAAGTAATGCTGTGTGATATATGATCTAATGTTGTTAAATGAATTTTCAGGCTGTTGGGGCTACGAATGATGATGCCCAAGAAAATGGAGAAGATGGTGTAGAATCTGCACGAGCAGAACAACACCCTAGTGCAACCGAACAAGTAAGCTATATCATTAGCCACTTTTTAATGCTACATTTATGTATTTATAATGCTAATATATTCGCAATATAATGCTTATTTAGTGCAATCAGAGTGGAGCCGATGATGCTGCTGCCGTCAATGTTTGCACGAATCCACCATCAAGATCGGCAATACAGGAGCCCATTGTGAAAGGGAAACATCATATTATTGGGGATGAGGGCAGAGAATGCGCTGATGAGGTGAAACCATACATTTATTCTATTTTGCATTTTCTTCTGAATGAATGTATAACTTCTCAATCGTGTATAAACTTGCTGGTTGTTACGTCTCCAGTTTGATAAGTCAGGTGGTGACGTCGGACCTATAATGCATACAACAGTGCAAATGCCTGCAGTGCGTTATAGGCGAGAAGTTAGAACTGCACATGCGTTGAGATCGCCATACAACGAGAGAGCTGTAAATCCAGCATCAAAGCTCACCGCGCAGGAAAAACAGATGTACTACTGGCTAATAAACACAAAGGATACGGAAGAGTAATGCTTTTTAGTACAAATTCTATATAACTGATATAATGTGTGGTATTTGTTTCTAATAATGCCTGCATATGTATCTTCTCAGGACCGCAATAGTATATGATGACGGCGTTGTCTCAATCCCCAAAATGGAATTTGTGACGCTGGAGCCTCACGTGGAGATAGCGGTGGGTGTCATCAACTCTTGGAGCTCGTATCTTAACCACATGGAGAAATACAGAGCGGTTTCTTCGCCTTCCAGGCTGTTCCTCACGACATATGCCTGCGTAAGCTAGAGTTTTTCTTTGCTTCATTAAAAATCTTAGTGATTCAATAAACTAACATATTATGCTCGTTGCTGCAGAGCTACACGATTGTGACCAGGCCATCGAGATGGGATGAAAAGCGTGCTGCCCATGAGTTTTCCGAGCGTCTGACCGCAGAATGCAGCCGCATCAATGGGTTTAAATGGAGCAACTGTGACATGGTAATCTGTTTAATCCATCCACGTACTGATCTGTATGTTTGTATACGGTATCGATGCTCATTGTATGTCTATGCCAGGTATTCTTTCCTATCTGTGCCAATGATCACTACTATGCCATGTGCTTTGGCCTACGGTCGGGTGACGTTGAGATACTCGACAATTCAAATGCTGGTGGGGAGCAGCGTTTCAAAGACGTATATGGCGACATTCCTACTAAATTGGTATGTTTGTTATATTAATGCTAGATCATTGTTCAAATAATGCTCCAAATGACTTGGTGTAATGTTGTTTGTTGATAGTGGTGATGCTATTGTATCTTACAGTAGGCCATGGGCTAAGAGTAGTATGATATATAATATGTATATTTTCGATTTGGTTTGGTTTCGGACCGATCCAAAATTCTGAAATCGAAATCGAAACGGAAAATAGTTGGTTCTTGATATTCATAACCAAACCAAAAACCGAAAATAATCTATGAATTGAACCAAACCGAAACTTATCGCTTCAATCGATCATTTCGATTCGATTCTGATCGGTTCTTATATGCCCCTAGTCATATTCTCCATTTTAGTATGCAGTTACCTTTTGTACTAGTTCTCATATTTTACAAAAGCTATTTATACAAGATTTTTCGTTTAGTTTTTTTTTTTTTTGTCTTTTTCTGGATTTGGAGACGGAGAGTAATGAGATTTAATCCATAAATTTTTCTAAATATAAAGAAGGCTTTCACTTTTTTAGTTAGAAATAGGGGATCAAGATTCACATCCCAATCTTCTATCTGTGTAAAACAAAAAAATGACTACTGAACTATGAGATTCAGAGTAACTATGTATGTAAGATTTTTGCACCTTTAAGTAAAATAGATACACCAAATTATATTGTACAAGAGGCGAGTAACATTCAATTAATTAAGGACTACGTCAATATAAGTTTCCTAGTATTTCTCTTCTTTTAGGGTGACTCTCTAGTACACAGATACAACTTTCGTAATATACTCTCTTCATTCACTACAAATAGTATTGGTAGTGGACTGTACGAGTTTTAATGCACAGTTGGTAAAGTAGAAGAGATAGAGAAGAAAAAGTTAGAGTAATGTTAGTTAAAAATGGGACCCACTTTATTAATATTGTTTAGTTATAGATGATGAAACCTTTAATTATTTTTGTTGTAGTGATTAGTTTTAAATTCTGAAAGCTTTAATTATTTTTATAGTGGATTTATTATTTTAAACAAAACGCGCATATGAGGCCATTATTTTAAATTGAAATTAATTAAAATGATGAATGATTAATTACTTTAAAGTGCTAATAAATTTGAGATCAGTAAATAAAAGTAAATGAATCTTGTTGGTTGAGTATAAAAGTTGGATTCTATGGAACTGAATTAAACTACATACATTGGATGAATTTGACATCACTATTTAATATTGGATTAAATTCAAGAAGTTGAATAAAAATTCAATTAAGATGTCATTCAATGCAATTAATACTACATCTGCAAAATATTCAGCTTATGGCTAAGATTGAAGGAGAAAATTGGAGGGAAATTGGAGCGAAAATTCTAATGGAGCTTGGAGGATTTCGCACCATACTTTGAAGGTTTCAGTACTTAATGCCCAATCAATTCACAATTTATAATGAATATTCATTACAACCAACTAAAACAATTTAAGATGGTTAAATAAAAAAACACAATAGATGTCATCATAGATGAAAAAACGTCATTACTCAATCCATTCTTCAATGTACAAGCAACGATGATCTTGTTGATGGATCAATACAAGAGGGAACAAAAACATTTGGCTTCAACACCAGGACCATTTCATGAATTTGGGCAGCATGCAAGGTTCAAGTAGCCATGGGACAACCAAATCATTCCAAGTCCAGAAAGTAAGACATTTAACATGTAAATTGATTTTAGATGGATAAAGACAAAATCAAAGCATTATTTGTGCTAGAAAGGTCAAGCATATGAAAGATGGCTTCAAAACTACAGGTTAGTAAATCATTGTTGGGCAGATGGATCAAACAGAAAAGGTTAAGGGCACAAATAAATGCAATTAAACCTCAAGTTTCAACAGCAAATAAGCTTGCTAGACTGAAGTGGAGCTTGAATCAAGTGAGGATAGACAATGGTGTATAAATTCTTTTACAACAACATGCATAACATAGTGCATATTGATGAGATATGATTATATGACCAAAACCATAGACTTATACTATCTCTTTTTAGAGCAAATTTGAATCACCTTGAATTAAAAAAAATTCAGAAAAACCGCCAACCTGAACCGGAACAGCCAAAAACCACCTCAAAACCGACGGTTTGAAATCGAAATCGGAACCGGCGGTTTTCGGTTCCAAACCGAAACCGGCTAATCCCCTGACGGTTCAATTATGGTTCAGGATGCCCTCAAAACTGGATCTGGCGGTACCGGAGTCGTGGGCATCCCTACATAGAATCAGGGCCCATGGTTTCAGAATCGGAGCCGACGATCTCAGAATTGGGGCAAATAGTGTCGCATTCATTGAATGATTGAGAATCCAGGACCATAAGTATTAGATTCGTCGAATGATAGGGAATCAGACACCAGAGTCTCAGATTCGAGCAATGGTACAAAATTTGGCGCCACTGTTTCATACTCTGACACCATCGTCTCAAATTTGAGTAACAACATAGAATCCAGCACCACTGTCTCATAATCAATGATCATCGTCTCAGAATCGGGATCGGCATCAACTCCGAACATAGTTTCAGTCAGAGCCATCTCGAATCGGCATGTGGGGCTACGACTACGGTGACGGTATGAGAGAGTTGCTAGCACCACAATGTCAATTTCAGATTCCATTGAAGAGGGGGGTCGATGAAGAAGATGAATCGATGAGGATGAGAATGGCTTTGGCCGGCTAAGGTTTCAATCCTCAAATGCATATTTGAGTCGATAGGATAAGAAAAGTTGTTTGATTAGATTTAGTTGGTTTGGTTTTTAGTGTGTGGATTTAATTGAGTTAGTTTTAATTAATTAGAATTAATCAGATACATTGGGCTTAAGAAAAAGTTAAGTGGCGGGTTTTAATGGTATAAGTTGTAAATAGATTAACGCATGAGGGTAATGTATTGTGAGAAAATTTTCAAAAAAAGAAAGAAATAGACTAATTTTGGTATACGAACCAAAATTAAAATAATGATTATTGGTTGTAGACAGAGGGAATATTTATTTAGACAAAATTTTGATTCTAACTCTGACCTTTAGAGTCGTTATCTTATATTCCAAAATACTTCAACCGCCTCTTAAAAGTGTTTCCATTTTGCCATTTTAATTTGTTTCTAAAAAATATTACTATTCCACTTCTGAAAACTACCCACTACTGACTCTTTATATTAATTTATCCTCACTATAGCAACTTATTTACATAAAATTAAGCATGACCCACAACTCATCCGCACACTTATTTAACAATCTACAATAAAGTATAATAGCCTTACAATAAATATGAGTCACTTTTTTCCACTTATCTACATACTTACCTAATATTTAGGGGCAGATTCATAATTTGGAAATAAGATAAGTTGAAAATAAACATTTTGACACAATAAATTTTATACATACCAAAATACATTTTGATATTCACATAAATTGTGCACGTCAAGATTTAAATACATAAAGGATAAGTGGTGGAAAACAATATTGAAGTATTTAGTCTATTTTTTTAATTAGGTAGCACGCTTCATAGACACAATAACATTATTTTTATTATTTTATTATTTTGAATTGGACTAATTCTAGCATAAACATAATATAACACATAAGTATAATAAAATATTTTGGATTTGCACCGATCCAAAGCCCGATGTTGTCATTGAACAGTTGTGCCCATGTTAATATTTATCAAAATCTATGTCGGAATATTCTGAAAACATTTATGAAGTATAAATTTTATACTATATAAATGACAAAATTAATTTACTGAATTAGAATCTGTTATTTTGTAAAATTATAAGTAATATGCACGATTTTTATCACGAATTAATCATTAGGGATTCTAACCATATATATGACTAGTGAAAATGGGTAATATTATTTCTTATTCAAATGTACAACATACATTCGTAATGTATATTGGACAGTGAAAATGTATAGTCTTTTTATTTATTTGTGAAGTTCATGGGAATTTGCAGATAAATCATATTTGGAAAGCTATATTTAATTTTATTTAAAAACTAAGTATAACCTACTATAACATCCATGGAAAGTGCTAGTCACCTACGAAAGCATTAGTGAGATTTGAATTAAGAATTTTGGCTTCAGAAATACTTATTTTACCACTACATCATTCTAAAAAGGCATGACATGTTTTTATTTATTTATATATATATATATATAAAAACATAAGCTAGACACATTTAGTTTTCTTAACTATTATGGATTTGTTTTAGACCGCTTGTGCCCCTTTTGCAAAAGCTGATGATATATTAGTATATCATCTCAGTTTACTAATATATTATCATCACTGTTATTGTTTTCATTAGAGCATCCTTATCCCAATCCCAAAAAAATCAGCCACAACTCAATTTTCGGCTGCTACGTCAGCATTTTACTTTTCAGCCACAACACCATTATCCCAACCCTAAAAATTCAGCCCCAAATCAGCCACAACTCAATTTTTATCATTTTATCATTTTTTACTTCAATTTTTTTCTTCAATT
>JAYDZE010413464.1:0-16743 GCA_034509125.1 Monilaria moniliformis | reverse complement strand
ATTTGCGGACTAATCGAAACACAGAAATTGAAATCCGAATCGAAACAAAATCAAAACAAATTGGAACCAAATCGAAAGAAATCACATAAATCGAAAAGAAATTGAACCTTGTTCAAACCCAAAAATGGCTCAGATATGTATTCATCATAGCCACAACCCACCATTAAGATAGTTTCTCAAGAGAAGACAAATAACTATCCAATCCGATTTTTCTCCTCGACAAACACATGAATCAGTGAACAAATGAACACGAGCAATCTCCAACTCTAAAATAAAGCAAACCCCAAATTAAAAAAGCTGAGATATGGGAAGTTAATATATTGATGAGTTGATGAATGGATGAGTGAACAGGAGGAATGTGATTGTCCATTTAATTTTTTTTTATTGTATTAAAAAAATAATGGGGTGAGAGAGGATGTGAGTGATATTTGGAATTCAGTTTTACATTTAAAAATTTATAGGGTGGGAGAAACTAGAACCTTCGATATTTATATTACTAGATATAATTTATTAATATAGAGCAGCGTTGTATAAACTAGACAATAAAGACGTTTTTCTTCTCTTCTCTTCGCCACACACCAGTAGTTCAGAGAGTTCAAGTAATTTAAATGGTGCATGCGTGTGTGAGTTTAAACTTTTTTGTATAGTGGGATATTTTATGGAAAACACTAAAAGTTTGGGGGGGTTTAGGTAAAAATGAAAATTGGGGACATTGTATACAATATGTTAAAAAGTAGGGATATTTTCTAGAATACTTTGGAACTTGGGACATTAATTATTATTATTATTTATTTACTAAAAACGATTCACCACAAACTTCGGCCAGATGAATCAGCTTTCATCACTAAAATTTGTATGGCAGGATATTTTAAAGAAAATGCTGAAAGTTGAAAATATATTATGAATTTTTAAAATTGTCAACATTTTCTGAAATTAACAGAAAGTTGGGAATATAAAACATTATTAATCCATGAATAAATATGGAAGTACTTGGAGAATTAAGATAAATAAGAAAAAAAAATATCGATACCACATGTGTATTAATGACAATAAGGGTGTTAACGATTCTGGAACCGCCGATTCTGGTTCCGGGGGGGAGGTGGAATCGTAACCGAACCGTGAAGCAAAGGGGCGGTTCCGGTTCAAAATCGGCGGTTTTTCAGCCGGTTCCGGCGGTTCATGTTCTGGTTTGCTGTTTTTTTTTCTTTTCTTTTTTAACGAATATAACTTAGACAAATTTAAGTATAACAAAGAAAAAATATATTATCATAGTTACAAAAAAAAATATTTGAAAATTGTAATTATGTATTGGTAATTCAAAATGTATACGTCAAATTACATTTACAAATACAATAAATTACAAAGTTGAAGACTTTTTTAAGTAATAAAATAAATAAATTACAATTATAAAATAAAATTTACATTACAGATTACAAACAATAAATAGATCAATAATTAATAAATTATAGTAATGAATCATGATTAATGAATAAGAGAAATTATCTTACAACACATTCAATTATCTGAAAACACTGGGTCTAACCCATTCCAATTGGATATTTGGGGTAGTTGCTAACTTGATGAGCTTGTTAGTACTGCAGTAATATTTGTAATGTGCTCGACCATGTGTTTTAGAAAACTCTGAATTCTTGTTAATACAAGAGAAGTGAGTTAGAATAAGGATGATGGAGGTAGACATAAGAGAAATTTGAAGTAGAGAAGAGAAAATTCTTGTTAATCCAAAAGTAGTGAGTTGAAATAAGGATGATGGGGCTATTTATAGATAAAAATTAGTGGAAAAAATTTGAATTTAAATTAGAATTTTGAAAAAAAAACGTTGGAACTGCTGTATTCTGCAAAACTGCCCGTTTTGCAGCAGAAACCGGCTGTTTTCACCTGCAACGTTAGCGTAGCCCTACCGCCCTACCCCGTAGCCCTACGATGCGTGAAACCTTCGGTTCCGTTTTTTTTGTGTGGAACCATAACCGAATTTCTGATTTCGGTTTAACCATTTTCGGCGGTTACAGTTCCAATTAAAACTGCTGGTTCAGTTTTAACCATTCGTCCATAAATGACGTGGAATTTTCAAAATTGGAGTATATAAGATGTGGTGAAAAAGCGGATTTTTTTTCCCACGCTCTTAGGTGATCCACAGTAGCGCCGGATTTGAGGCGGGCACCGGCCGCAACATCAACCCCATCCGCGGTAAAGAAAGGGCAATCGGCGGGCGACAAGGTGGGTTTTGCGGCTATGTTGCAAGGGTTGCAACAACCACAACCCCACCCTTTAATTAATTTATTTAATTCAGTTTTTAATAATTTTTTAATTAATTTTAATGTTTGTAATTTTGTAATTAGTTAGTCAACCATCGTTGACCGCGCCAGTAGGTGTGAGGTGAGGCCGTGAGGGGGTTTACGTGTGGAATTTTTTAATTATTATAATTTAGTAATTTAAGATTTTAAATTATATACTTTGTTTTTAAATTAATCTAATTTTTAAATTTTTATTAAGTAATTTTCAAATTTCTATTTATTTATATATATTGATAAATATCAAAATTTAAATAAATATATAAAATTAGGTAATAATAAAAAATAGTAAAATGAAGAAAATAGAATTTTATCTGAATCTTAGATTGAAATTTTAAAGTTGCATTAGAATTGTAGAAATGAAGCTGGTAATGTGATAGTTGAAAAAAAAAACTATCTAAGATTTAAGATAAAAAATTAGAATTGGTTGTGGATCGGTTGGATGAAGAAAATCATGTTTTCCAAACTCCAAGTTTCCGGCTTTTTTGCTACTCTTGCTCACGAACACCATCTTCAATCGACCCCTAAAACCCATTTTGCAGTGAAGAATTTCCTCAAATGGTGCGCCAAAAACAATGCAAAATTACAAATTTTTGGGTTTTTGAACAGTGCATACGTATATTTGCATTTGTACTGTTCACAGACGCAAAAATCCTGGGATATTGCATTCAAGGACAAATCTTTGTTTTATTTTGAAAATGGGAAAAAGAAGAAAAGAAGGGTAAGTACAATTACCTCTGCAAACCGGCAGAAAACTGGCATGAAGAAAAGAAGAATGGAGGAGAAAGAAGCGGCACTATTTAGTTAATTAGGTTACTGCTTTATTTATTAATTAAGTGTATATATGGGCTTGGCATATTTAATTATTAAGTAATGGGCTGTTAATTGAGTTTAATTTAATTGCTACAAATATTTTCCAAAATTTTTTATTAATTGAAATATAATTAATTGGGCTTCTTAATCGTTCCAGCTTTAATTACCAAAGCCTAAATTCACGTGAGTTGATATGTAGTTTAAGTTTGGTAAAAAATTTATTAAATTGATTTGACTAATGTATTTAATTGATTGATTTCATTTAAATTTAATTACATATATATTATGAAATTTAACAAAAATAATTAAAATAATATTAATACTCAAATCTCATTGTAATGTCTAATTTTATATGAAATTATTAATTATAAAATATTATTATATTAATGTGTAATTTAAATAAAATATATAGATATAATTAAAAAATTTAAAAATAAGTAAAGATAATTTTTTTTTGAATTTGAATTTGATGTGAATAGTTGAAGCAAAATTATTATACGAATGAGTTTCGTGTGAACGAGTTTGCTGTGAATGGTTGGGCTTACCAAAATTATGATACGGAATCACAAGATTTGATCAAGAATATGCAAACTAGATTCTTAGCTCAGCCCAGAGAGAAAAAGATTGGCTAGTCTCAATTAGAAAGAAAATTCACGAAAACCCAGAGCTCGGATTTCAAGAGTCCAACACTAGTGCCCTAATTCGTAGCAAATTCGATGAACTCGAAATTTTTTATGAGTACCCATTTGCCAAAACGGGTTTGGTCACTCAAATCGGGTCGGGTTCGCGCCCCGTTGTTGCTCTACGTGCTGACATGGATGCTCTTCCGCTGCAAGTTCGCGTTTTGAGAATTGGGATTTTTCTATTCTTGTATAGTCCTTATTGAGATTTTACAGTGGGGAATGATTTTTTTTTTGTTTTCTTGTTTAGGTATTAATAGAATGGATTTATAAATGTTTGTGCTTCAATTTGTGAAGTCAGATATATTTTTTATTGTTAGCATGATTGTTTTTCTTTCTATGTTTGTGTTGTTATTTTGATTGAATTTTGTGTGTGAGATTAGGAACTAGTGGAGTGGGATGACAAGAGCAAATTGGATGGCGATGCATGGATGTGGGCATGATGCTCGTACTACTATGCTGCTTGGGGCTGCCAAGTTGCTTCATCAAAGGAAAGACAAGCTTAAGGTTGTAATTTAGTTGCAATAATTCGTGTCGATTTTCTCGATGAATCTCATGGGAGTGGTTGATGTTTGATGCTTCTATCTAAGTTCTTCTTCACCTAGGTTATGTTAATTATGTTTTTTTTTTTTTTTTTGGTGGTAGATGTGAAGGTCTCTGCCGAATGTAGTATTAGAAAAGTATGTTGGGTCGTACATTCGTATGACTTCATTCTTTTAAGAATCCTTACTTGGTGCTTCTGAGATTGCAGATGATGGGACGAAGAATTTAAACGTAGGGTTAGAGAATAGAAGGCATCTTGTTGATTTAGGTTAATATTAATTATGTTTTTAATGGAAATTTTGAAGGTCTTTGATCGATCTTATTTTTGGGAGGTTAATTAACAGTAATACGAACTAGAATTTAGAGTAATAACACAGGAATTTAACGTGGTTCGATCGTTAATTAGATCTACGTCCACGGCTCAAAACGTAAGAGTTTTATAACTTACGTGTGTTACAATTCTCTCAAAGCTCTTAAGACTGAATGCCTTAAATGCTCTGCCCCTAGCTCCTATTTATAAAGTTTTACATGGGTTTGGAGGTGGACTTTACTCGGGGGCCGAGCCGAGCTGGTGGGCTTCTTGGGGGCCGAGCTTCTAGACTTATTGGGGGCCGAGCTTTTGGTGGGCCGAGCTTTATTTTAAGGCCCACTTATGTTGGGCCTATTAGCTTGGGGCCGTATCCTATTAGTCTTAGAACACTATGTTGGATAAGAGCAAACATGCATTTGTATAACTTCGTTCTTTCAAAAATTCTTATTTGGTGCTCGTGAGGTTGCAATACATGTGACCGAAAATTTGAAACATTGGGTTGGAGAATAGAAGGCATTTTGTGGCTGCTCTGCTAATGAATGCTAAACCAGTTCTCATTTATCATTTTTTGACCATTAAGAAACAATAATTTCGATCCTCGCTTTTGTATTGGATGTTGAAGGGAACAATAAGGCTTCCGTTTCGACCTGCCGAGGAGGGAGGTGCTTGGCGCGTCCCATATGATAAAAGAAGCTCTTGGTGATGCAGAGGCGATATTTTGAGTGCACACAACAGGAAGTATATCAAGTATCCCAGGACCAATTCTGGCTGCAGTGTGCTTCTTCGAAGCAAAAATAGTTGGAAGAGGCGGGCATGCTGCTGGCCCCCACCACAGCATCGATCCAATTGTTGCTGCACCATATACTATATTGGCTCTGCAATAGCTCATCTTGAGAGAAGCAGATCGCCTTCATAGTCAAGTATGTCGCAGTAGGGCTACTTCTCCAGCTTATTCCTTGCATTGCAAAATTATTTACTTGCTTAATTTCGAGAGTGATTTACCATATCTCGAGATCTCAAGATTGTCACTACTCGAATTTTAGATAGAATCTCCACTTTAGACCAAGCATACTAAAATTTGGTTGTGAAACTTGCAGGTGCTTTCTCTTACATATTTACGAGGTGGGACTGCATTAAATGTCATACCCAGCAGTGTCGAGCTAGGGGGTTCGCTTAGAAGTCTTACAACTGAGGGTCTGCACCGACCCCAACAGAGGGTTAGAGGTGGTCTAACATCTCATACATAAAGTTGGTCATTTGCCTAATTGAAACATAATAGGCAATCAAATCCTGTGTTGTCTAATCGTCTGTAACGAATATGCTCGATTTGGAGTATGCGTAGACACGCATACACACCACACACGACACACACACACACACACACACACACACACACATAGTGGTTCATTAATGTGTAAATTAGTTAATCCTGTTGTGCTCCACTTGATTTAAGATTGAAAGGAAATCATTTGTTTCTTATGTATGTTGGCTCTTTTCTCAACTTCCCATTTTACCCTCGCATTTTTTGAAGGATTACCATACTTTCTTGAAATATTACTAACACATCTTAGCTTAGTGATGGAAAATATCATAAAACTTATATAACTCATCAAACGTAAGGTTTCTAGTTCCAGATTACATTGCTGAAGCAGCTAGGCTTGTTTATAGGTTATGGAAGGGCAGGAGGCTTTACTGAGATGTACAGCGCATGTGGACATGAAAGAAGAGGAATTACCTGCATATCTGGCTTGTTTTAACGACGAAGGAGTGCATCAACACGTAGAGAGGGTCGGCAGCCTCCTTTTGGGGCCGGAGAAGGTGATGGCTGCTGGTGAGGACTTTGGCTTCTATCAGGAGGTGAAATATTCAATATCGGGATAAGGAACGAGGCAATAGGGGCGTTCACTTATCTCATGCTCGACGAGAAGCAGATGTTCATGCTGAAGTTGCAGAAATTTATCTGAGAGATCACACCCATACCCATTCTGCTCTCACGTTTCGCGGAGAGTCTGTTTTGGGACGTAAGAAACCGGAGAAACTGTGAACCGGACTAGAAAACCGAAACTGAAAGGATAATTTGAAGTTTATTATGAGAATTCATTTTACCACTGGAAATATAAAAAAAATTAATCACTTTACAATTTTTATCTGTCAACTTTTCCACCATCACTCTCAAAAAACCAAACTCTGCCTTATGTAATGTTGTCGGAGCAACATCTAAATTTGAAATCATTGTTTATATACCTGATATTGGTCATAATTCACAAGAACATTCTTCAGTCTTAGTAAGAGGGGGGATTCTTCTTCTTCTTCTTCTTCTTCTTCTTCTTCTTCTTCTTCTTCTTCTTCTTCTTCTTCTTCTTCTTCTTATTATTATTATTATTATTATTATTATTCACGATCACGAAAGTCCTTAGTTGTAAATTGATCTTATTTTGTGTATAATTTAAAATTGTGGAGCTTCTTAGTCATAAATTGATCACATTTTATTTACAATTCACCCTTGAAATGCTTCTTAGTCGTGAATGGTTCTATGTTGTCCATTATTTACAAGTGACAACCACGAAACATCCTAGTTCCTTGTACTTAATTAAGGCCAAATCAATATTTTATGGGCGTGTTTACTTTGAATGGTATGAATCATAGGATGTAGTGGTAAAATAATCTACACTGATCTAATGCTTATGATAAATTGTTTAATTTTGAGTTTGTTTGACAATCTTATCATTTAAAATACTCAATCATATGTTTTATTAATCTATTCTATCACTCCAAAGTAAAAGAAAATAAAAATGACTATTTATTTAATCTTCTTTTTCTTAACCTTTGCAGTTAACTTTTATCTTTACAATCACAAAATTGATATTTTGATATATGAAATCAATAGTTTCTTATAATTTATTTTGTTTTTTGTTGTATATAGTAGGTAAGACTAAATTAATTAGTACAAATGTGAAAGCTAATTTTCATAGTGTGCAGGCAGAAAAAATGGAATCCATTTTATTTGATTTTTATGAGAGAGAGGAAAAATGGAATTCAGTTGGGTTGTAAAATTTGAACATAAAGCTTATTCGATTTGATTGTAAAGATATCTAAAACCAACAATGATATGTATGACGGGAGAAAGGTTTGTTTTCAGTGTTGCATGGCGAGATTACACTAAAATTGAACTTTAAAGTGGAATATGGATTAGAGTCCAATAAACTTAATCGTGAAGGTATATATTGTTGACTAAGTAATGACTAATTATGCTTTGACCATACATACTCCACTATCCATATGTGTAACACAATTATATATATATACAAGTAAAATACCTTGGATTTCGCTGTTCAATTTGATTTCAAACAAAGTTATGTAGGTGCCTGTATGGTTTTTTTATAAATAAAAAAATTTAGTAGTAAGAAATTTTAAGTTAAGCTCATTTTTTGTATTAAAATAATAAATTCTAGAAAAAAGGTTGGAGTTTATGAACTTTTAACACTTGGTACGATGAAACGGAATATTACTTTTTGTTTTCTTTTATTAAGGCTCCAATAGAGTCTACACTGAAAAAAGCACAAGAAAAGAGTATGGAGAAGAAAGTTGCCCATCTCGAGAATTTGAGGCTATTATTTAGAGGGAGATGAATTTCCTGAAATATTTCTTGCGTAACACTCATCAAGGACAAGAAAAATACATGGAGATCCATGCTTTCTCCATACATTCAATGCATGTTCCAAATTATTATTCCAATTTGGCTTTTGTTGAAATACCAACATTACATATGCTATATATTTATAACTAATGAATGCTTTATTTGATCAAATATTCAAAGGAGATACCACCTACGACTGACTGTATCTCTCTCAACACTTTCACTTTTGAGACACATGTCTTTGTCTAAAGTCCACAAGTCCAGGTTGGAAAGCAAGGCGCACAAACTTGATTGACTTCAATTTTTCATCATTTGAAACCAAAGGAAAATGTATATATGCTAGCAGCTGAGAGCCATTCCTTTTATCTAGCTAACATTTTTATCCATTGCTAGCAATTTGATTATTTGTTCAATAGTGATTAATCTAGCTAGTGTATTGTCAGTTGTTACAATAAATTGCAACCAAAAATCGATCGAGAGAATAATCAAGTATGTGAAAAAACCTTATAAAACAATTACTACAAATGCACATGTATATAGTAGGATAAGCAACTTTTAAATTGTTTTTATTTGACTCAACAATGTCTAAATTAAGAGATTTGTCATCCATCATATCTTAATTAATTGGATTGAAATACATGTGGCATCTATTACCGAGAGAGAGAGAGACCCTTCTTTTCTTAACATCCACTTGTATGGTGCACGTATCAATGCTTTATGAAAACACACACACACACACACACACACTAATTAATGTAGGGAAACTCGTAGCAAGAAAGAGTTCAAGAAAAAAGAATGGGTGGATGAGATCAGAATTGCATTTATAGCCACAGAGAGAAAACCAAAATGCATGAATGTGTCTAGGTGCATGCTAATCGCCTTTCTTGTAATGACAGTTGCCCTCCTAATTGCTTGAACCTCTCATCAATCAAACTTAATCACATTCTTAAAAACCATCATCAACAATTCTTGATTAAGACAACAATTTTCACTTGAAACACGATAAATGTGAATGATCTCGAATTAATTGGGGTGGACCTAAAAAATCAAATTTTGGCAGCCCCTTTTTGGCACAACTGCATGCTGATGATATCTTTTTGTGGTCATCCCATATTAGAGAAAGAAACCCTTTGGCTTGGACTTTGGAGGTGGGAACTTTTGGTGCTAGTAACATTGCTGACTCAATTCCACGCAACAAAAACACACAGAGAGAGAGAGAGAGAGGGATAGGTCATCTTTCAAGTCTTTGACATGAAAGCGTAGGTTGATTTTGATGTAAGTGGAAAAGATGGATACATAAAATCTAAATAGAGGAATATTAGAGAAGGTTTGAAGTACTCAATCACTTCGTTCCCAAATAAGTGCCTTCTACCGTTAAAAGCCTATACCAAGAAATAAAAATGGGATATTACTATCTTTTTAATCTTTAATTATTGAATAGAAAATCGAACAACTAAATATTTTGTATGAAGAATAAAATGGAAAATTTGACATCATTTTGCTATAATTTTTTGAAATAGTACACTTATTTCGGGACGAAAGCAACAATTGTTAATTTGTGTCATGTATTGGTTATATTGATTGGTTACTTGATTGATTTAGATGTTATTTGAACGATCCATTTCTATTGACGTGTTAGATTGAGAAGATCAATTGGGTGGAATCCAAAGGGCAAATATAGTAGACGTTCTTCATTTTTAGGGTTATATGAGTAAATTTGCTACTATAAAGTTATACCAACATACACTTGTTGTTTGGTAAGGTGGGTCATGGAGATATCACATATAGGGCACCCACAATCTTACTCCACTTAGGTGTCAAGAGCATTTCATTTTATGGCTTTAGGTAGGTATGGATGAAACATTAATGTAGGTGTACATGCATCCAAGTTCTCTACCAATTAATCTTCGTAAATAACATAATATTTATTATACTATCTAATTATGAAACTATCTTTTTTAATTTTGCAATTATAATATTTCAATGTCTTTTCTACAAAGTTTGTCCAACACGTACCACTAAAATAATATTGTTTTATCAATAATACAACGTATTGCGTACACTACAAGAAACACGCGTTTTACCGACGGACAAATCCGTTGGTAATTTTCAAAATTCCGTCGGTAAAACTGTTCACCGACGGAAAGAGCACGTCAGGAACAGGCGTGTCGGTAAAAAAAATTTACCGACGGACGTGTCCGTCGGCGAATTTTACCGACGGAATTATACTATTGAAGAAATTGGAGCTAGATATTATATTTGCAAAAAAATGATGTAACTGTAACACTTTAGAACCTTGGTTATTGCATATTAAAAAAATAAAATAAGTTGCATATTTGCTCTATTGATCACAATTTCCTTTTTTCTTATAATATAAGTATCCAAACTTCATTCTAATATAATTTTAGACATATATTCTTCTCCCTGATTCTTCACCAGCTGGAATGGATAACAGTCCATAGCACTCCACAGTTAACCAATTAATTAGCAAAATCTGGATATCTTTTTAATGTTGATCAATATTAAAAGGGATTTTTTCCTATTTGTTTCATCCTTTTGAGGAAACATAGAAAAGGGATATTGGAGCCCATGTTTTCCCTTATAGGAAAAATATAGTTTCCAATTCTCATTTGAACTAGTAAGATGTGATATAGAAACCACCCATGTGACACCAACTAATCGTGATTATAAATAGTTAATTACACGCAATTCATAATCACTTTAGCATTCCCACAAGTTTTAATCTAGTCCAATTACCAAAGATCTAAAAAAAGTACTCCAAAAATATAATTTTAATACTCATACCAATTGATCCGCTTATGAAAAATGTGCCATCAAAAGGCACTTTTAATTGATTAATGGATGGTTCATCCTTTTTCTTCCAAATCTATCAATTAAATGGTTGTTTGCTCTAATCAAGAAATCATATACTTCAATTTATAGTTACATTCACTCTTTTGAGTAGAGTTGGTAGCCCCTTTTCTTTTTCTTTTTTCCTTTTTTAAGAAAGAGAATGTAGGTGTATAGCAGAGTTTAACCAAACCATGAATTTTCATGAAAAAGGAATATACTTTTTATTAAACATATGTATGTATACCTCTTATTTGATTGTGACCTACTTAATGGTGTATAATCAATTAATCATGGTATGGGATTACGAGTTGAAATCTCCCAACTCATTTTAAGTGGAGATGATCAGATATCGCTTTTTACTGTAATTTGACTCTTATGTGTACAAATTTCAAAATTGCACATCTTCAAGTGATTGTCCGTGAGCGTGACGCACCACCAAATAAAAAAAAAACATATTTTTATAAGGTGTTTATATTTTATTTACATATATTTCAATATACACACATTCGAGTTGATTTGAATCTCCAACCTATTAGTTGGAGAGAAGCATCTAACCAATTAATTGTGCGAAATTTCAGTTTCAAACAAATCACTCCTCCTTTCCCAAATATACAAAAAACAATTAAACCTATATATAATATTTTACTTTATCAACACATACATGGAGCAATTTTCATTCATATGAAATTATGAATGTAGGATAAAATGCGGCAACACAATAAAAGCAACAAAAATAATTCATCCCATTAGGTGTATATTATATGAACGGCACATCGAATTTAGACCCTTTGCTGTTAAGTCCTGTAGTTACCTAATTACTGCTGCAGTAGTTAACCTTTTATTAGGTAGGTGATTACGAAATTTCAAAAGGGAACACAAACCAAACTCTCTTCAAACCTAGGCCAACCCTTTTTCTAACTTCCACCATTCTAAATCTCACACACACATAATTGTTTTTTGCTATATATATATGTGTGTGTATATATATTTATTTTAGTTATACCTTACCAGATTTACCAACTATTTCCTTGAACTAATCAACTAAATATTTCAAAAAAGAAATAAAAAAGAAATTGAGGTTTCCTTCTGCAATTTGTTACTCTGCATGTGCTATGCCATCACACAACCAACTTTAAAGCACTACAATCCACACCGTCCATTTCTGTACAAATCTCTCATTTAATTTTTTTAGTTTCCCATATAAATTATGCTCATCATTCTTTCAAATTCTCCCACTCTCTCACTCTGTCTCTCTCTCATCACTGACACAAAATTTTCCGAATCTATTTTTTTTTAATTAAAATAAACATTTAGTGATCATCTCAATGGGCGAAGAAGCTAAAGTACTGGTTCGTGATCTTTTCTTGCATGAACTTGTATATGTGTTTCGAGACAAGAAATTTCTCTTAGCCTGCAAACCCTAATTTTTGGCGTACTTGAATTAACAGGAGGAAACGAAGCCCGAGGAGAATAAGGAAGAGGCGAAAGTACAGGAAAATGCAGAGGAGAAGAAAGAGGAAGAGGCCAAGAAAGAAGAAGAAGAAGAAGAAGAGCCGAAGCCGCCATTGCCATTTGTGCTGTTTGTGGACTTGCATTGTGTGGGATGTGCGAAGAAGATTGAGCGCTCTATACTCAAGATTAGAGGTCTCTTCTCTTATCTTCAAGAATTTTATACGAAATTAATAAATTAATTAGTTTCAATTTCCTAAAAAAAATGAAAAAATTGCAGGAGTTGAGGGAGTGGCGATGGACATGGGGAAGAATGAAGTGACGATAAAAGGGGTGATAGAGCCTCAAGCTGTGTGCAGCAGAATCATGAAGAAAACCAAGAGAAGAGCTAAAGTTTTATCACCATTGCCTCAAGCTGAAGGTGAACCCATGCCGGAAATTGTGGCTTCCCAGGTACCTACTTTCGAGTGAAAAAATAATTTCAAAAGGCGGCTTCGTTATTTTATTTTTTTAATTGGGTCTAGGGGGCTTCGGCCCCTCTTAGCCTTGTCTTGTCTGTAAGGAAGAATAAAAATAAATATATATTTTTGCGACGATTGCAGGTTAGTGGATTGGCTACCATACAACTCAATGTCAACATGCATTGCGAGGCCTGTGCCCAACAACTCAAGAAGAAGATACTCAAAATGAAAGGTAAACTTGTATTCACAAAATAATAAATCGTGCTACTTATAAAAAAATATTTGGGTTACAAAAGTGAAATTTTCCATATTGGCCTAGTAAATAAATTATCGGAATAAAATAAGTGCAGGAGTTAGAACGGCGGAGACTGAGCTGAGCTCCGGCAAAGTCACGGTGACGGGCACCATGGACGCCGACCGCCTCGTTGACTACGTCTACCGGCGGACTAAAAAGCAAGCCAAAGTGGTGCCGCAGCCCGAGCCCGAGCCCGAGCCCGAGAAGCCGCCAGAGGAGGGTCCCAAGCCCGAGGAGAAGAAGGAAGAAAAACCAGCCGAGGGGGAGGAAGCAAAGCCGGCGGAGGACGAGAAGAAAGAGGACGGCGACAAAAAAGATCCGCCGCCGGAAGAGGTCGGCGCCGTGGCGGAGGAGGAGGCGAGGAGCATGGAGGAGCAAGGCATGTACAAAATGATGTATCATCATTATCAGCCAATTTATGTTGTTGAAAGAATCCCGCCGGCGCCGCAGCTTTTCTCCGACGAAAATCCTAATGCGTGTTTTATTATGTGATATGAGCGAAAATGGGCATCTTTTTTGGAATGTTGTTATGTATAAGTATAATGATTCTGTATGAGTACCTTATTTGTGTTTTTGTTATAATAAGATATTAGTGCAGAATTTTCTATATTAAATGCGTTATGATCTTTGTAATTAATCTCCCAAATGTAAATTTATGCATCATGACAAAGTTCGTTGATTTTAGCGAAAATAATTCTAATAAAAGCATGGATCTTGTATGCATAGAATCTAGAAAGAAATGAAAGATGTATAAATATAGTCAATATATGTGTTTTTTAAAATAAATAAAGCACCAAATATTACTAAAAATGTCATTTGATAGGCCTATAAATGACATCAAATTTTTTTTAAAGGATGGCATTAAATCATGAATTGAAGGATTCCGGTTAAGTATGTCGAACTCAAAATTAACATATATTGTCCCACCCACATCCTTTAAGAGTACTCAAGCTATTGGACCAACTATTTGTAGTTTATATAAAATTATTCAAATATGCATTGTAAAAGAGAGAAATTTTAAGAAAGTAATTAAATAAAAGAAATGGAACTGGGGCCAGTTCGATAATGAAAGATTAAACCTGGCCAAACTTGCCCAAATCAACACTACCATAGTGATTGACATACATTATATTATAGTAATACTTAATATTTTACTTAATTATCTGAAACATAGACTTAATATTAAATTTAAAACTCTCTTTGGAGGGTAAAGTCGTTTTATCTTATCACAGTACATAATCGTATAGTTTTTAATCAATTGTATATTACGTGTGGTTTGAAGGTTGCAGAATTTGTATAAACTAAATTTACCTTGGTGCGATGCATGCGCAGTAACAATTATTGAATTAAATTAATAATAAAAAAATTAAATTAAATTATATACTATACTTATATAAGTTAGATAGAAAAGTATTCTAAACTTTTAGAAGTATATGTATGATAAGAAAGCTAAATTGAAATATAAAATCATATAATAAAAAATAGAATTACATCAAATAAGGTTTTTATGAATATAATAAATATTATATTACAACTGTTTCCAACTATTTATATAATATTTTGAACAATGAGTAGAAGAGTTGGGAATTTTTTAAAATATAACTATAATACTTTATTTAGTTATTCAATGTGTGTATATATATGTAGATGTTAGGTAAAGTTGATAAATAAAACTATAACACTTTAATTATTTTGAGATAATAAAATATTAGAGTAATATATATAAAATAAATATTTCCCATGTATATATCGACGAGAGATAGATAGAATATAAATATTTGATTAATTTTGACCGTACTATCTATCTATCTATCTATCTATCTATATATATATATATAGATGTGAGATATTTTTTTAATTTATTATAAGATATAGAAAGGAAAAAAATGCATGTGATTGCACATGAAATTGCATACGATTATACACAAATACAAATTCAAGTTTTAGACTTTTTTCTCTTTCATATGGATATTGATTGCTTTCTTATAACTCCATATTTTGAAAGAAAATAATAAAATTAGCAAGATTTAAAGAGAAATGTGCAACATATGAGTTTGGTTCAGCCGGATTTTGAATGAGAATGAGGTAAAGATATGAGAGAATGAGTGAAAAACACAAATGTGCGACAATGAGGCACCTACATTTTTACGTTTTAACATGTTCATGTTTATGTTTGAATGTATGCATATTTCTATTTGAAAGCATGTAGATTTATGTTTAAAGGCATGCATGCATTTGTTATACCGTATGCATGTTTCTATTATATGGTAACATGTTTCTGTTATATGGTATGTAGAATTTTCAATTCCATATCCAACATGCAAATTTTCTTCTTCTTTCAATCAACTCCATCGAGCATCGTCGGCGACACCAAACATCCACCGCCATCGTTCCTCCAATTCAAACAGAATGATAGCACCACCAAAATATTGTCGTTGCCTTCACCGCATTACTCCACTATTCTCCCTAAAGCTTTCTATCTCACACGGGACAACGCAACTCAAGCCACCACCACATGTTGTTCTCTCTTTCTTAAGCCAAACGTTAGGATTTTTGGAGCAACCTACACGATAGCGCAACCGTGGCCGACCATAAGAACTCGAAAAGAAATTGTCAATGAGAAATTGACGAACAAGACTATGTATGTTCTTAAAATTAACCACATAACAGTTTAGACATGCATATGTCTTTGAAAGTATATGCAAATTTCTATGTTCAAATATGCATGTTCCTATGTTAAGGATACAATAATTATCTTCATTAGCAACGACGAATCCGAGGCGGCAACTTTGATGTTCTTGGCAGCAGCTGCGATGACGGCGGTGGTGGCGGCAAGAAGAAGAAGAAGAAGAAGAAGAAGAAGAAGAAGAAGAAGAAGAAGAAGAAGAAGAAGAAGAATGAGGCATGATAATTCTACCATTTTTTGAATTAAGAAAAAAAAAATAGAAAAATGAGCTATTACATGAGACAATCTAAAGAGGTCACATGTACACAATGTATGGTTTAGATTTGATACTACATACTACTAAGGCTTATATATATATATTATATATATAGAGAGAGTTGTGTTCATTTCTGAACACAATTATATTGCATAACTAAGACTGTATCATAACCATTAGATTAAATAATCGAACCGTTAATATTG
Source organism: Monilaria moniliformis (assembly GCA_034509125.1). NCBI lineage: Eukaryota > Viridiplantae > Streptophyta > Magnoliopsida > Caryophyllales > Aizoaceae > Monilaria > Monilaria moniliformis. The sequence goes on along the minus strand of JAYDZE010413464.1, from coordinate 245 downwards.
CGCCACGTGTCAATAACGTCAATGCATTAAATAAATGAAAAGGGTAAATTAGCCAGCACAAAGATGGTGGTTTTATCAGCTTTGCGTTAATTTCGGAAGTAAGTAACTAATTAGTCAGCACAAAGATATGTATCAGTATACTACAATACATAAATCAGTACACCTTTATATATAGTATCAGCATACGAAATTTGTGGGATTAACTTCCTATTATATAACGTGTAATTATAGTATGTAATTAATTG
>JAYDZE010413353.1:0-16744 GCA_034509125.1 Monilaria moniliformis | reverse complement strand
ACGTCGACTCAGATAATCTCAAAATTGAAGCGGTGCACCTTGAGTTGGATTCTCGTTGGCCACTCCCGAGCTAGATCAGGCTTCATCGTCGCCCTAATTAGCCGCGTCTTCTCTTTCATCCTCGATTATCATGTTATGCATGATAATACATGCATAAATGATGTCGGAGATGCACGTTTGTTGCCACATACGCACCTGACCGTTCACTATGTCCCAACGTGCTTGGAGTACACTGAAAGCTCGCTACACATCCTTTTGTGCCGCTTCCTGCCTTTGAGCAAACAATGCTCTCTTTGGGTCTGTGGGACATGTAACCGCTTTCACGAACACCGGCCACTTTGGATATATGTCCTCGGCCAAGTTGTATCCCATGTTGTATCTTCGCCCATTGACTGTGAATTCGACAGCCGGTGCCCGACCATCGCATACGTCATTGAAGATGGGAAACTGGTTCATAACATTGATGTCATTGTTCGAGCCGGCCACGCCAAAGAATGCATGTCAAATTCATAAACGTTGGTCAGCAACCGCTTCCAGGATTATCGTTGGATGTGTGCCCTTATATCCACTGGTGAAGCCGTCTCTCCACGCGGACGGACTATTCTTCCACTCACAGTGCATACATTCGATGCTTCCGAGCATATCTGGAAAGCCGTGACGCCTCTTGTGCATATTCATCAACGCTTGGGCGTCCTGCACCATGGGCCTTCTCAGATACGTATCGCGGAAGGCCTCGACGACACCGCAACAAAATGCTTTTAGGCAATCCCGAACCGTTGCTTCTGAACATGGAGATACTCATCGAACATGTCCGATGAATTACCGTATGCTAGCTGGAGAATTGCTGACGTGCACTTCAATAGCGCCGAGAGTCCGTCGCGGCCTGCACCGTCGCGGCGCTGCTGGAAATACTCGTCGCGGCCTACCAACATATTTGCAATGCGCATGAACAAGGATTTGCTCATGCGAAACCATCGACGGAACACAGCTGCACCCCATCGTGGCTCGTCGGAGAAATAATCTGCGACGAGGCGTTGATCGGCAATTTCGCGCTTCCGGTGTATGTACGTCCTCAGAGCTCGAGGACGCACAGCTCAAGCCTGGGCAACTCTCATCCTCCTATAATGCGACCTCACCGCCAATTCAATCATCTTATCCATTTCATCTGAATCAGATTTCGAATCAACATAATTTGGATCCATAAAATGAGATAAAAGTAGTGGAAGAAAAGTGAAGAAGAAAAGTGATGAAAGTGTGATGAAAAGTGTGAAAGGAAGTGAGTTTTATAGATGGCAAAATTAATCTCGTGACCCTCTCCCTACACCACACAATTCTCTGCACAAATCTGCATCACACAATTCAACACAAAAAATTAACAATTTGCGGCTGATTTGCGGCGGAGGGAGCTACAGCGCCGCCGCGTCGCGGCCGCCGCAGTTCCGTTTTCAGTCGCTCCCGCGGCCCATTTCCTGGTTGTGACGCGGCAGCCTCGCCCTCCATCCACGCCCCGGTGCGACCGCCATTGTTTTGCTTCATTTAGCGGCGGCGATAAGGATGGTCTAATATACATTATAAATTCACCTGAAATGATCAAATAAATTAAAATTACATTAATCTAATCATTTATCTTTGCATACAATATCACTGTTATAAATATATGCATTCGTGTATTATATTTAACATTATAATCAATATTGGTAAAAAAACATATTAAATTGTCAAAAACGAATGGGTATTCTTTGAGACATGGTAAAAGTGGGTGTTCTTGAAGCTAAATACTTCTAAGTTTAAATATGACTAACGTTTTTATAAGTTTAAATCTATATAATTTAAGATTTCAAATATAATATACCTATGATATGTAATTTACGTAGTATTGTTACACATTACCATAGTTTTATCAAACATGAAATGAGATACAAACTAAAGTATCAATTAAGGACCGGAGAATTTCACCTCGTCTCCTCATTTGACCAAAGAGCAAGTTGGTTGGTTAGTTGAAGGAAGATTCATGAATTTCAGACAAAAGCCCTGATTGCGGCTCGACTTCGTGGCATGTCTTCAAAACTCCCTCGTTTGACTTTCGATTTAGATAGCTACTAATTAATTTTCCAATACGTTGTATGTATCTACCCAAATCTTTATTTCAAATTTTTTAAATACTTGTGAATTAATATTTCTGACAGCCATTTACTTAGAAATGGGCCAATCGTGCGCATTCATTGGAAGAAATGAATTATAGGAGGAAATAAGGAATGAATGACATATTTAATTATAAAATTATTACGCAACTGCATATTTTAAGTGCGAATCTCAATAAAATATAAAATATGAAGTTCCTGCAAACGTTAGGTTGAGTGCGATAGTTGAATCTTAATTTTACATACTTTCGAGATGAGGAAGATTTCATTAGTGGATTGCTATTCGAATTTTCCAACCAGTATGCGATATATTTATATTCAAAGAAAATTGATTTGGAGACTTCGACTTATCCCAATTTTATGAGTTTGCCTCTAGCTGTGATACATAATTAATTATAGAGTTAATTTGGTGTAAGTAGAAGAGTCTTTATTTCAGTTTTTAATTAAATTCGAGTTTGGAAATTCTGAACTAAATTGAACCAGTAGTTTATATATAAAGGAAATTTCTCACAAAAATTTAAAAAATTGGATCGGTTCGAATTAAATTTTAATTTTTGAATTTCCTCAAATCAATCGAACTTAGGTTAAAAATAGTAAATGAACCGAATTTTGATTTATTTCAATCTAACAAGTTTGTGATGACATGTATTATGTCTATATTTTGAGGAAATATTATGTCTATGTGCCAGTATGTCTTGACCTTAAATTTTAAATTGTACGTTTCTTAATTAATTAGTGTTAATAATTTTGTCAATCATGTGGTCCATTATTATAGCATATCTCTGAAAAAAGATTTCAGGAAGAATTTCTTATAATTTAAATATAATCATAATCATAATCATAATCATAATCAGTGGAAAAAGATTACCCGTAACGTGATACACAATTGTGCACATTTCACGATATAAGCTGTCATCTAAATGTATTATTACAAATAATCATAATAATAATAATATGAAATAAAAATTACAAATTGAATTTGAATCTCACTAAAAATATGTATTTCTAGGTAAAAATGATTGCAAAAATTGTTAGTTGAGGGATGCTGGCTTTTTTTTTTTTTGAGGGATGGTGATGGCTGAAGCAGCTTGTGATTCATCAACGTCGAGTAAAGCTTATCTTTTTTTATGTTGTGTGAAGATTATTTTATAAATATGGTATTTATGTAAAGTATATTAAGCGAATAGGGGTAAGGATTCATGTTTTACTATTATTAATTCACGTAATCAATATATTAAATATCTCATTATTATATTATACTTACATTTAGAAACCACATAACATATATTGGTTGGAGTGAAATATGAACCGTTGGATAGAATCGTACAAGAAACAAGTCAAAAATTAAATTTAAATTCAGATTTAATGATATATTTCTAAGTAAAATATTAGCTTCGATTCAGATACTAATCCATTTCAAGAAATAATATCCTACATAATATTTTATATAATCAATAATATAAGAATAGTTCAAAAATATGAGTCAAATTTCGGGCATTTAATGCTACTACAAGTTGGTAATATTTTGTTTCATTGGACTTGGAAAGCATGTGTATAGTTGTGTATTGGTGGTCTTAATTATCACATATATGTACTTGTTTGGGACCAGTCACGACTCCATTTCTTTAATCCCATTTTCATCAAATTTATGGATTATTTTATTGCAATCTTTTTAGTCGTATAATATTGGTTACTAGTCTATACGGAATCAAACATATATCTAATAATATACTTGTAATATAACAATGAAATATATATTTCAATTTGAATTTTGATTTGTTTCAAAGTATGATGGTGCATTGGTGTGTGTGATACAAGTTTTTGAATTAATTTAGTCTCAAAGTTAAACCTATGAACAACTTAATGAAAAAAGTTAAATTTAGCATAAATTAAGTTTTTCTTTTTTTTCAAAAAGAAAGTTAGAGAGATTTGTTATAGGTAAGTATCATTTGATATAATGTCAATATCCGGTCACAAAGGCTCAATATATCACAAAAAAAATCACATAAGTAAATATTTAGTAACAATTGTTAATTGATTAACTTGCTACGAAATCATTGATCCTTACATGGGACCAAGGTGCAATTAGGGCCCATTAATTACGTTACAAGTAGCTGTTTAGAAGAGGATACGTATTCTAACAAGATACTTGCTTCACATTAAAAGGGTGCAATAATATATATTTCCTCTATAATCTTAATTATACCTTACCATCCTCTCGTTCTTGAATTACTATTCCCAATTACGCACAAACACAGACCACAAATCATATATATGGATTAAATTAAATAAGATATTTATCATGTTAAAAATAAAATTTTGAGAATAGATAGTACTCTACGCATCTCATTATTTATGACACAATCTTTGTTGGACAAAATATTTAGAAAAATTGAAAAATGGTGTGAGGAATATATATTACTTAAAATTGTGTCAGTAATAAAGATATTTTAAAAAAGAAAACGTGTCAAAATATATTTTTTTGTCAATTTTGTTTTCTCCCCCTTTTCCTTTACGTATTGCACTCCCTAAAAGAGTTTTAACTGAATTTCTAAATGACAAGTGAAAATTGAAAAACAAAGTATTAATAATAAAATAGAAGCATTTTAAAGGGTTGTCATTTTCAAATTCACCAGAAGTAGTTTCTTCACGTTAGTGTAGAAGGGTTTGAATTATAATTTGGGTTTCACACGACAATGCATGTGATATGATGTCATCACTTCTAATTAACTAATTATCAAGACCAATTTTATTTAATTACTCAAATTAATGTACTACATCAAAACACTAAATGTACACGCAATTTCATTGATGAGGTGATTGGCCTCATTAATTGATCGTCAAAATATATTTGGACCCTTGCATAAGAATAAGTCTAGTGGCTTAGAGTCGAAGACAATTATGATTTTATGTTATTTAATAATTTGAAAATTTTCATGACTAATATTGACAAGTCCATTTTTCGTGATATGAAGGTCACTCGCAATTCATGGTGCATTTTCAGTTTATTACTGTATTGTTATCGTAAAATGAGGTAAAATGATTTTACACACAATATCGTGTTTATTAATTATACGCTATATATATTCATCGAAAAATGAGCCTTTGAATTTATAATATTAAAATGAAACAAGGTACATACAACCATGCAATACTGCACCAATTCCAAAGAAAAAAAAAAGAAAAAAAAAGAAACCTAAGAAATCGATGCCATGAAGAGAATTTAATTAATGGAGCACATAAGTAAATCATAAACCAAACATTGAGAAGAGAATCATATTATACATGTCTTGTGCAATGAGTCTCTACGTTTGCATTTTTTGGTATTCTATGTATAGCCTCTTATTAATTATGGTAACTTCTTTTCGTACACAATTTTCTTTTTTATCCGCCTACAAAAAAATTGTCACTTTTCATTTATAGTAATAGGTCCATACAATTCACTACACATCCTTACTCTACTCACGCACCATCAATTATTTTATTAAAATTCGAATCGTTCACAATGTGGCAATTTTTTTGTGAACGGGATAAGTATCTCATTTTAAGTCTTGAATATCTAAAATAACCATTATGGTATCCTACATATTGTGTTTGGTATATAATTTTATCATAACAATATACGTTGTCTAACTTTTAGTTTCAATTACTTCAAATAACTTATTTTCACGTGATTTGGGTTGTTTAAATCCTCTAAAAATCCAAATCCCAACAGTCGTGCAGTACCCTCGTCACAGTCTTCGGGTGTCCAAATGAGCACACTATCAGACAAACAAGACTCTGGGTATTGCAGATCATTCAATTAATTTTGAGATTCAACATTAAATTTATGTTAACCTAGACTCAATTTTTTACGTCAATGCCCCTCTATCCATTGTTAGATGCACATATTGAAGAGCAACATACATATATGTTATTGTACCATTTCAAAATGTGAAGATTAAATGTGATGATCGTAGATCAAGCCCCTTGCATGACCTAGTTGGCAAAGAAAGCGATCTTGCGACTCGAAAGTCATATAGATTTAAATTTAAGACACGCTTTCATATTCCAATTGCACGATTTTAGCTTGCATTAATGAATGAGTAGCAAGTGTTGTGTGGTAGGGGACACTAAAATTTGGCTGACTCATTTTCATGCCTATTGAAGTCATCGTCTCGACCTTAATTAGTCATATTCATTAAAAATTGTTCAAAAACTTTTTTTTTTTCTTAAAAAAAAAAACTTGTAGTTAATTGTGTGTAAATCCAACACGAAATTGTGTTAGGTAATGTTGAAAATTCACACCAAATGCAAATGCAAACGAATTATGTCATTATAGCATGTTATAATTTTTATATATTTATAAAAAAGTTATATAATTTTTGTTATAGCAATATGGGTCAACATAGTTATCTCATCCACGAAAATTCTAGGGGACAGACAATAAAAGCTCAGTGGAAAGAGCTCATTAATACTTTCTACTTGGAAAAATAAATTAATTTCACTTGTACGATTGTAAATTTTATTGTTTCTGTCTCTTTGAAGAAAACTATAATAATAATAATAATGATAATCATATGTCGGCAAGGAACATAGTTACTGATGGCACTACGACAAATGGTCACAAATAAGCTACCAATAAATGGTCAATATTTATGGTGAAATATTTACGCACGTAAGTCTTTTTTATTGCGTTTAAATAACTATTAATATGTTCCAATTAATTTATATTTTATTCTTTTTACGTCTTAAAATACACTTTGTCATCCTAGGTGGGCTACTCATTTCATATAATCTTTAACTGCCCTTTTATCATTTATAGTAAAATAATACTTCGTCTTAAATTATTACTTTTATAATGCGTTTGATTTGAACCACTTATCTCGTGAATATAAAAACCATTTATTTAACTACTTCAAGCTTCAAATATAGCTAATGTCGATATTCATACGCCTCCTCTAATTGTGTAGTACTTTCTCTACTAGCATCTTATTAGCACACTTCAATAAATTATTAAATCATAATTATAAATAATAAATCCTAACTAGAAATTAATAAATCTTAATTTGAATGTGTACACAAATTTTCGCCTATGATCTAAGGATAAATTTCCAACCTTGTGCTTGCAAGTTGCAAAACTCATTCACCCTTACCGACACGCCTCTCTCTCTCTCTCGCAGCTCAATTTGATCTAAGAAAGAAACTGAGCATGGACCTCTCTTCTCTCTACCCCCAAAAACAACATAATCTGATCTGGAGAAAGGAACTGAGCATTCATTCCACATCACTCTGCTACTTCTCTTTCTCTCTGTACTCCCAAAAACAGCCTAGTAGGAGAAAGAAACTAATGGTGGGCAGAAAACTAACTCCCGTAAAAACACCCAAATCTGTGAAAGAAACTTGTGACATGCAAAAAAAAAAAAAAACTACTAACTCAAGTAGTATAGTCACGAGTTTTGGTAGACACAAACATCAATTTACATCAATATCCATTATTTCCCCTAAAACCTAAACATCATAATCTTTTCTCAACGAGGAATGTAGTCGCTTCCATTTAGATAGTGGTCGGCTAAACCTATCAAGCTCAAAATATTTGAAAAATTAAACGTATAAATTAGAGGTAGGATTATGAATTAAACAGAGTAAATTAACAGTTCCAAGAACGGCAAAATTATAACCAAAGTGAACTGACATGAAAAAGATACATATTCAAATTAAGTGACAAAATACGATACAATTAATTCGACTAATTAATTGTTGCTTACAAAATAATTACACAACAAAATGGGATGATGAACTTATTTACTTTAGTGCTTGTATACTATAAAAGTTCATTTTGAATCTTATAAATTGTTTAGAATCAGAAATTACAAGCTTTTAAATATTTATAATTTGTTTCAAAGAATTTCTCAACGCAGCAATACACAACCTATTGGTATGGTAACAAATATCTGTCTGCAATTGATGATTGTTTGGGTTTTTACAGTGACAATCCAATTGTGCTATTTGTATTTTGCCAAACTAAAGAAAATAAAGAAGAGAAAACACAATTATATTAATATATACACAAGCCACATACTGTTCTCATTTACAGAACAAAGCGCCAATAACAATTTACATCTGCAAAATTTCTCTTTCTTTTCTGCATAATAAAAATCACAGAAACCAACCATCCAGAGCAAAACGATCCCATCTTTTAGAACTAAAAATTGCAGCTAAGGTAGCCGTCATAACTTCTCCTGTTGAACTCCAACAAACTGCCGTATGTTCGGTCCGAAACACCCACGAACAAGGCGTCTGCATCGGGGCTAAATGAGATACCGGCTATCTCACCGAACAGATCAATCTCCTGCCCTGCTGCATACTCTGATCTCGTGTCGAACACATGCACGAAGTCAGCTGGTTCAGCCATGGCCATGAAGCGGCCGTCGGATGTGAACCGGATGGCCCTGATAGCGCCCATCCTTCCCTTGAGCACGTGTACTGACTCCGATAGGTTCCTTATGTCCCACAATCTGCATGTTGTGTCTTGGTTCCCTGTGGCCAGGATGTTGCCATCCGGGTGCCAGGCAGAGGCGAACGAGTAGTCTAGGTGCCCTTTTAGGTTGCTCACAAGCTGCAGAAAAGTGCCAAGAGCATGAGCGTTTGACATATCTAACACCTGGGTTAAGCATTAATGTCGTTTATGTAGCGAAACTGACCTTTCCCGATTGAGCGTCTGCAAGCAAACATTCAGGGCTGTCGCCAAGAACAGCGAGCAACTTCCCATCTGGACTCGCGGAGATGTTCTGCAATCAAACTAACATAAGTAGGAGGTCCAAAGGCTATGATGTTTGTCAGGAAATGGCTAAAGCTCGCTTAGCTCACTTACATTTACAGACCACGGGAATGTGAAACGATTCAGGCACGAAAAGTTTCTACCATCCAAAACCCTCACTTGGGCATCATTGTTTGCAGTGACAACCCTCACCGCACCACTGGGGTTGTGATAAACGTCAACAGAGTTGGTTATAGCGTTTTCATCAGTGGCTACTTTAGTGCAGAAGGCAACCCCAGGTTGGTTTAGATACTGCATTCACAGTAAAGATGCATGTTAACGAAAAGTGAGCTCGCACGACTCTGCGGATAAACATAATTTGGTGAATGGAATAACAAATATACCTTGCATATAACCTCTCCTTGGAAACCACCGGCCACCATTAGGTTGTCCTTCACGGTCATGGTGCTTATTTGAACTCTTGAAAGAGTCTGAGCCATAGATCCAGGGAAGTTCTGTCAACAGATCACTAATATGTTAAACGCTAAATCCAGGTAGTAATCTCAAGGTACATGATAAGATGGCTAGGAGATGAACTCACCAGGGTTGGTACAATAGGCCTAGCAACATTGAGTACTTCTTTACTCTTCCTGAACATGGATGACCAGTGCACCACGGAGTAATTTTGCGTCAGATACACGTCGTGCTTTGAGGTCGCCCATAATAGGTTCCTCAGCTGAAATGGTGGGAACTAACTGTTAGTAGGCATTCACAGCTAAAGCATGAATCTAAACAATGAAGGAAACAACCACAATTTCCACCGAATGTGCAAAACAAATAAAGGAAGACATGCAATGTTATAGTCCCATTTAAACAATCAACAATATAGACAGATAAGGCAAACACTCACAGGGATGTGCATCAACAATTCAGGAGCTTGTGTGTACACTAAGGATTCCCAATGACAAAATTGTTTTGCTGTTAGATTAGCAACACTGTTAAACATACTACCTATATGTGAAAACGCCAAAACTCTCTTGAATCACATATAACCTCCTAAGCACTTAAGTGCAAACAAACCACCAAAACTAATGAAAGAAAGGTGTGATAATTCATAACATGAATTCAAGAGTAATATCACACAACAGACCCAGCACATAAAATTGCAATGTCAGAGAGCATAAAGGTTCAACTTGTGAAGTTTTTAGGGGGAAAATAGAAAACACAAATCACATATAAAAACAACTGTTAAGACTGACATTGGCTTTGTCTCATAGCACAAATGCAGTAGCATTTCTGGGGAAAGAAAAGCAAATATATGGTATTGCAATCTCAACGGAAATAAGGTGATAATTAGTGAACTGTGAACACCGGGAAGCATGGAATCTAAGCAGGGCTACATTAATATAGAAGCACACAAAGTTTTAGGATAAATGCATGCCCTAATGGAGGATCCAGATGACAACACATCTCACAAGGTGGCACACAATAAAAAATGAATGCTAAGAACTAATTACAGTCCACACTAGTTGGACACACAACTAAAAAATAAATCTATGTATGGTAACATTAAATAGTTTTTAACTAGTATAGCCAATATAAACAGAATCAGAACCCCATGCACAATGAGATTTCTAGGGAAGAAAAATGCCAAGACTCAAAACATTGCAATAAAAAAACGAAAATGGAAAAGCATGCATGAATGCTAAATGCTCAGCTCACAGTAGTGTGTATCCACGATCGCAGATGCAAAGATACAACTAGAAAGCAAGCTGACCCAGAAATTAAAAGGAAGTATAACTTGGTCCGATAACCCACACAGACAACACTACTCTTTAATGCTCAGTTAATCGCCCATCATACCATATGGAACGGGTCCTTTATTGCGCCAGCTGCTCAGATAAAACTGCAATCCTGCTTCTAAGGCTGAAATAGAGAGTAGCAATCCCGTGCCATGGGTTAAATTACAAGGCAATTAAGATATATGTTAGTCTAATCAGAATGCTTAGTAGAAGTATTAGTCTCCAATGACTGAAGATAATGCTAGCAAAATACCCTAGAAAAAAGCAATCACCAGTTATTTAAATACAAGTTCAACTCAGAGAAGATGAAAACATTAAAGAACTATCCACAGGACAGCACGAGAAAATCCATCCTCTAAAGCCAGATCATACAACAAAACTAAGGTCGATTTGGAATGTCATGGACACCCATGAAGTGTCAAAAACTGGCAAAGCAAAAGCAATATAAAGAATGCAAAAACAGATACACCCAATAGCCTCATATGTATCACCCTCTGCACAGGAAAGAGTGTGCTGTGGCATACTATGGAACATTAAAACAAAAGCATGTTTGTGAAGCCACACACGTCGCCTACACTTCCAATCTCACCAAACAAGAATTATATGCTCACTAAGCAGGCTTCAGAAACAAAGTGGGTTCATAACCTGTTAAGTGGTAACAAGTACTCAATATGGTACCTCCCATAACAGATCCTCTACTATATATTTATTCATGTGAGTCTCGGTAAATATGTTCATAATCTGCACAGAAAGGATTCAGTGAATACAAGTCCTAGGTCAATGTTAGTGACCTGGTCAAGGTAAAGAGATAAGATCTCAATTGAAACTAAACTTACATAAGCTTAATGCTAGTTCATAAATTTGATGCCAAAGAAATATATGTTAATGCCCTTAAACTTTGAGGAGTATGAACTCTTACTTTATAACAAAGCAACAAACGAACCTGGCAAGCCCCATTATTCAGCAGAAATTGTAGATGATTTTACGGGAAATGATCTTTTCTAAGGTCAATAGCTACACAACTGAAATGTTATATTCGTAACAAAATCTATAGCAAATATGCCATATTGAGGACCATTTCAAACCATGACACATTCTGCTGCTTGCATTATTAGTGTTGAGAACTTATAAGTTAGTTCATAGGAAAAAAAGTGAGGACAGGCCGAAATTAGATGCAAGATGCACATATATAAACAACAATAGTGAAATACCTACAAGTAATGAATGTGGATCTAAAGGAACAAACTTATACCGCATGTGAACAAAAACAAAAACCCAAAACCAAAGAAAAATTGCGTAAAAGACTTCAACAAAAGAAACCCAACAACCCTCACAGTCACTATGCCATCGAAGTGATCCACTGAAGGCCTAAGAGAAAACTACTACTACTACAACAAACAAATACATCATAAATCTGCTTGAGATACGTAGTAACTCATTGCAGAACCACTCAGCCACACAAAAAAAATACCAACAAAAAAAGGTACTATGTTGATACAGAAGACCAAAATAATGAAAACCCAAATCAAATGGATCCACTTGGCTCAAAGCAAAATATGACACACAGCCACAGGATGGAAGGAAAAACTGACACATAGTCACTGGATGAATTTAAAAGGGCAAAACCAGATGAGACAATCTATACCTGAAAATGGACGATCGTGGATTTGACAAGCCTTGTATTGAACTGAAAATCGTAGAAGTCGTGGCCTTTCTCCACTTTTTTGCACTCCTGAGATGGGGAACACATAATCTTAGCAACACAATTAACAATAGACCAGCAAAGACAATAACTCTGAATCCATTGTGGTTGCAAACTAATAAGTTCAATTAGAGCCCTAACCCCAAATATAGCAGACCAATATAAGAAACTAAATAACAATAGACAAATCAAAACATCAGATACCTTCTCAAGATCTTCGCGACATAGTGACAGACTCTCATAATTCTTGTATTGCTTCAAACGGGATTCACGGTACTCCTCTCTAGTAAAATTGAGTCTTTCCCATGGAATTCCTTGAATATCCTTGCCTTTCTTGACTTCTAAAGCCGATGTATCAGTCATTGGATTGTTCTGCAACATTAAAAAATGTTGAATAAATTAATCAAAAGAAAACCATTTTTCGGCTGAAAGGAACAATTTGAGATGCTGTATCTTCTCAAACTCTGAACAAAATGGATTACCAGTTCAAAATCGTCCTCGAAATCGGAGTCAGCTGAGTCATCATCCATGGAACTACGTCCGATTCTCGGAGAGTCGTTTTCATCCTCGAAATCAGTGATGTCGTAGTAATCGTCGACAACATACTCGAGCTCGTGGTTAGGAAATTGCTCCATCGATTATCACTGTGAAACAGAAAACAAGGCAAACAGAAAGAGACCTCGATGAGAATCTAAAAAAGGAATTTCTCGACAACGAGGGTTTAAGCGAAGCGCTTCTAAACCCCCACGCGGAGATTAAACGCGCGAGCACTGAAGCAAGCACAAACAAACTAGCTCAATCAAATCAGCATAAACAGAGAAATCAGCTGCAAAAAACGGCCGAACGCGACTCCGCAGGTTAAGGATTAAATTTTAAAAGGAACTAATAAAAAACTCAAATCGTATTTAGAAAGCAGAAGAACCAATTGTCAATTTGCCATAAACAAACGTAAATAAGATCAACGGGACCAATAACTATTCATGCAAAAAAGTACTGAAATTATTTAAATTTTAAATATTCACACACACACACACACAAATCCGCATAGGATACTGTTAGAAGTATTCATGGAGAGAAGACGGAAAAAACAAACACAAGCACGCACGCAGACATAAAACAATGAATTCTCCCTTGAGGAGAAGGGAACATCAAAACAAACTAAAATTAGCTAAAACGGATATCCAAAATAATACCTCGAAACGTTTTCGGAGAAACAGTAAGAAATTATAAGGAAAAACGGGCAGGAGAACAACAGCACCGAAACCAGACTGAAAAAATGGGAGTTTCTGAGGCAGAGTCGGTTGAATTCAGTGAGATTTCTCGAGCTTCGAGACTGAGGTTGCAGTCAAATTTGTTTAGGAAGAGAATTAAGGAGAAAATTGGGTAGTAGATGAGAGAGAAAGAGAGCAGAGAGAGAGAAATGGTGAGTTTGTGTCTGCAGACTAGCGAGAAAGGGAGAGTCCTCTCGCGGTACTTATAAGGAACGAGCACGAAGGTTCGACTGTGGTCTAACGTGGGACCAGAGCAGGAGCTATGCTTTTGGGACCCACAAAATGGAAATTAGCTCGAAATTAAACGAAATCAGTGTGCGAAGGTGTGGGCTCCGCTAACGGAAGTGTCTTTGTTTTACCTGCCGTTAGGTTTCTCCGTCGACTACTTTACATGTCAATTTTTTCCAAAACCCAATTAGAAAACATATTATTATTATTATTTATTCGGTATTTGAAGCAGAGATTTCGTGTGTTTTATTTCAGCCGACCTCGCAATTTCATTTCACTGAAAAGTGGAAACGTAAGAAGGTACTATAAACTAAAACATTAAATACTAAACTTGAGAGAGATTGTAGGACTAATTTTTACCAATAAAAGTTTCAGAGCATTCGGGAGAACACCTTCTTCCAAAATATCTTTGCTAATTTTTTGTACATAGTTTAGTGCAAATGCATGTCAATAAGCTTGTTTAAAGTGAAAGGCAATTATTGGGAGGTGAAGCATTCATTTTAAAACAATTCAATGTACAAAACATATTCTTTAGAGTTACTATTGTTTTGGGAGGATATTTACATACTTTATCCCATTAATTAATCAATAATTAGCTTGAAAAATAATATCAATAAGTCGGTCTTGGCATTGTGGGGACCTATTTTTTTATTGATAACATTTAGGATATTTATTTCTTTATCATGAGGAAAAAGAAATACAGCTAATGGAAACAAAAGAATGTGTCCATTTTCGAATACGAGGCAATTTGTGGTACGCTCTTTAATTGGCTGATATGTTAAGAAATGGACAAAAATTGCTGCAAAATATAGTTTTTCTATTTTTTATTACTATAAATAAAAAATAAGATAAATAAATAAATGGATGATAGGGATATTAAAATTACTTGGCCCAAAAGTAAATTCAACTGTATTCCTTTTTAACTTTTTTTCGTCCAACATGTGAACTTTTCAATAAAAACGAATAAGGTTGAATTCTCCTAAAAAAATATAGGAATTTCATAAAAAATTACAATTTTCTTGTTATTATAATATAGATGCGAGTTCTTCTTTTTCTTTTTGTTTTTACAATTAAAATATCAATATATATTTCTAGAAAATAATGTCAAAACATGATGCCAAACCTATCCACATCATATAATATATTTAAATAAGATTTTGTTAAATAAATAAGATTAGAGATACTTATCATAAACTCTAAATGATTTAGCAAATATTACCAACCTCTATTTTAATTTCAATTAAAATATTAATTTATTACTAAGCGTTGTTAGCGTGTCCGGCTGACTACATGAATAAGAAAATCTAGGATAAACAAGAAAACATAAGTACAAAAACAATTAATTAAATACATTAAATCACTATCTTCATCATACACCGCACATTCACACCTTTCGTTTATGGACTTACCAATAGGAGTTTACCAACTTCAACTATATAATCACGCCACATCAATTCATCTCAAATCCTAAATAAGAAGAGAAAAGGGGGAGGAAAGTTAATATTGTAGGTTTTCAACTACGGCAAGTGCTAAATAAAAAATTCAAGGTTAAAAATATAGTTTATGGTACAAATTGCGGAGCTTAATTAAATAAATGATATGAAATTTTGTGTATATTTCAAAATCTTTAAAGGTGCATAAAGTTTTATTTAGGCCCGCCATCAAAAAACTGAATTTGCTTGTAAGATTCTCGGGTGGAATATAAAATAGATGAGATTAGAATTAAACTGGCTTTGTAATTACACTAACTAAAATTATTTATTTTTATATTATGTGCTAAAATCTAATGAGATGATTCACCTTTCTAACGCCAGATTCTTGTCCAAGTTAAAATTTTCTATAAATTCTTCGGAAAAAGGCAAAAGTTAAAGTTTTTTTTTTTTTTTTTAATAAAAAGGCTCTAGAGTTTGAACCACGAACCATTTAACCCTATTTTTTTTATTAATATTATATTTTACCCTATTTTTCATTACTAAAAGATTCATGTTATCTAAATGAAGTTAATTATCAAACTTATCCTAATTTTGAAGTTGATCAATTTTATCCTAATTGTACCAATTATATCCTAATTTTTTCAATTTATAATTCTATCACAATTTTTTAACTTTATATTAATTTTATCATCGAAATTTCGCTCCACGATTGAGTAGTGACGTGTAGGAGTATGACATATTATATTGCTCCAACAAATAAGTTGTATATTAATATTTCTCTTTAATTATTTTTTTTGAAATAATTATCTCAACAATGATTGATAAAATTAATATAAATTGGATGGATATGAATAAAATTAATAAGTTAAAAAAATGAAAATAAAATTAATACAATTATTAAAAATTGAGATATATTCAATCATTAACCATATCTAAACGTAAAAAAAGAACATCATCCCATTGAACATCCATTATCGTACAACAATAACTCTTTTTTTAAGTGGAAAACAATTAAAGAAGTGTGAGTTTAAAACAGCAAGTTAATATGATAAGGCATTTGACATTGATAAATCATCAGCTCCCTACCGTTCATTCTATCTTCTTTTCTAGTGGTTGTAGCTCTTGTTTATTCTTCTCCTACGGCATCAACCGTAACAATGAAAATGGCCCCCTCCTTGGTGAGATTATATGAGCAAATGCCCGAACCGAAATATGTTATTGCTATGGGAGCCTGTACAATTACAGGGGGGATGTTCAGTACCGATTCTTATAGTACTGTTCGGGGAGTCGATAAACTAATTCCCGTGGATGTCTACTTGCCGGGTTGTCCCCCTAAACCGGAAGCAGTTATAGATGCTATAACAAAACTTCGTAAGAAAATATCTCGAGAAATCTATGAAAATAGAATTGGGTCTCAACAAGCAAATC
>JAYDZE010413242.1:0-16745 GCA_034509125.1 Monilaria moniliformis | reverse complement strand
TACTGCTATAGATAAGGGGACTGGGAAGAAGCAAGATATCACAATTACTGGTGCTAGCACATTGCCTGGTGATGAGGTGAGTTTTCTTGATGATGTCTTAACTAATTAATATGCTTAAGCGACTTTATGCATACTGAATTGGAGCCAGTATTATCTTGGCCTGAATAGATAGTATACTTCTTGTCTTCATTTTGCAGACAGATTTGAATCATTTTATAGGAGTATGATAACTGTCTTAACCAAATTAGTTCTGCGAGGAATTGTCTTTTCTCAGCCCCTTATCCTATAGTTATTAAACTTACATTCTTCTGAATGCACTGCAGGTGGAGAAAATGGTCAGCGAAGCTGAAAAATTTGCAAAGGAAGACAAGGAGAAGAGAGATGCAATAGATACAAAGAATCAAGCTGACTCGGTGGTTTACCAAACGGAGAAGCAGTTGAAGGAGCTTGGTGAAAAAGTTCCTGCCCCAGTAAAAGAGAAGGTCGAGGCGAAACTTGGAGAACTTAAGGATGCAATCTCTGGAGGGTCAACCCAAGCAATGAAGGATGCCATGACTGCACTGAATCAGGAAGTAATGCAAATTGGCCAGTCACTGTACAACCAACCAGGTGCAGAACCCGGCGCAGGCCCAACGCCTGGTGGTGGGCCTAGCTCTCCAGAATCATCGGAAAAGCGACCTGATGGTGATGTCATTGATGCAGATTTCACAGACAGCAAGTGAGAGCATGGGATATTCTTAACAAATTTTGTCATCTTTTTGGACATACAAGGAATAATTCCGTTGGAATATATGATAAGACAGAAGTTGAAGGAAGTAGCTGGGACTGAGTGCATTTGAGAAAACAATAGGAGTGGGTCACAAGTGGAGATAAAGATTATAGATCAAGCAGCAGAGTACGCCTAATTCTCGATTGCTCTTCAAGGTATGCCTAGACTATCAAGACAAGTTGTGCTTGATTCAGTTGGTATGTTATATTTAATTGATCAACGTTTGTTGTATTCATAGTTATCGTTGTATCTGATTTTTGCAAGATATGATAACAATTGTCTAGTTACTATATTTTACGTGAAGAAATAATCTCCGAAGTTCACCAACAACTAACAAAAATATTTGCTTCATCTCCCAACTGGCGGTTAAAATTGCCTCTCTCCATTCAATACTGTTCAACCTGCAAAATTCATTGAACAATTAATTATAAGTTTGGATCCTACGAAAAACTTTTCAGACCAAACTATCTAAAACAATTTATAAGTAGTGCATATGGGTACTTTTTTTAGGATTCAAAATGGATTAATGATGTAATAAACAGAGAGATAATTCATACAAATTATCATTTTGAGCGGAATATTGTGAAAAATATGTTGTTTGACTAAAATAAATACAAATAAAGCAGAATATATTTGTGAAATGACGTTGTCAAATGTTAAGACGTCTATAATAAAAATTAAATACAAAAAAGTTGGCAACGCCACTTCCTCCCTCCTCACTATTCCATGCTACTGCACAAATAAATAAGAGTACAAGCTCTCACATACACCGTGTAACCCCTCCCTCAAATAAATATACAAATGCCTGGAAGCTACATGATCTCCAAACTTACATACTCTACTCTCAAACAATAAGATGAAAGTGAAAAGGGTTTCATCTTATCTTATCAATGGCTAAGAGGTGTCATGGTAAGGTCCCCTGCCTGTCAATATTGTTCTATCTGAGACATGCCCACAATTATCATTGTGCATGCATTTGGTGCAATATTCGTTTCCTCCTCTAGAGGCATAGTAATATGATGGAGGGGTAGAGTTTTCTTGATGGAATCTTGCTCCGGACCTCATTGAGACAGGTGGATTGGGAGACCTATTACCAGAGTGGGTGTGTTGTGGAGTGGTGTTGGAGCTGTGGTAGTATTGAGGAGGAAGCTGATGATGAGGAGAATGATGGTTGTTCTGTTGTGGGATGTTGAGGAGGTTGCATATGCTGGGTGAGCTTTGGATCCTATGCATATTTCCAAATGTGTTGTTGAAATTAGCTTCAGCGGCGTAGCTGTCCGGAGACCTGGGGGAAGTGCAGCCGGAGGAAGCGAGGTGCTTGGTAGGGGTAGGGTTAGGGTTAGGGAGGTGCCTGGAGGAAGGAGTGATGATGCCATTTATAGAAAAGATGTAGCGTTGATCCAGCGGCAGTTGCTCGTCCATAACGATGTTGTGGATGGGGAAGAGGAAGGTGCGCATTCTGGGGAACCCCATCATTTGGTAATGTTCCATCTCATCAAACATGTGCCCCAAATCCTCGTCCGATTTCACAGTCACTAAGGCGTCAAGATCCTCCGTCGCCAGCTGGTACTTGAGTACCATTCCGCCCTCGATCATGTATGTCAATCGCTTCATTACTTCTGTATGTATCAATCAATTATTCAATTTAAGAGATAAATTGGTTTGGTTTCATTCATAATCTTAGCCAAACATAAATTCAACATTCACTCAAAGGATCACCACATTAAAACAAATCAATAACAAAAAACTCAGCAATTGCGGCCATGCAGATAATGAAGAAAATGTAGAAAATAATACGGTGATTGAAAAAATGGTAGAAAGAGAAAGTGATCGAGATGAATATTTTGGGGAAAAAACAAAGAATGAAAATGAAGAATTGCATCATGCCTTGGAAAGAGATATCCCTGGGAACGGAAATGACGCGCGTTTCGCCGCCGACATACTTGAGCTGGCCGTCGGAGGGGCGGGGAAGGATCTTGCCGCCATGGCTGCAGAGGAATTTGACCCTGCTCCTGGGCGAACTAGGGGCGGAACACGGCGCCGATACGCACGATGCTGTGCGCCTGGCAAACACACCAGCGTCGGTGTAGCAGCTCATTTTTTCATGGATCAACGGAACAGGGGAGACAAGTTTTTGAATGTCAATGCATTCTCCTTTAATTGGAGGAGATTTTGCATGGTCTATTTATATGCACAAAATCTATTTACTTAAATTCAAACAAACACACACACATATATATATATAGTCCCCTAAAAATTAGTTAAACGCATAGATATTATTATTAAACCCTTATTTTATTTTTCTTTGAATTTTGTGTTCTATTTATCTTATAGCTGAAAATAATAACATAATCTTATTTCAACTCCCAAATATAAATTTCTTGACAAATGACAATCCTTCAATTGGATGAAGGCAAACCAACCCTTGAAAATCTATTTCATGGCCTAAGATCCCTAGTCGGGCATAAAAATTAGGAGGCAGGTTAGGAAAATAATAATACGATGAATTTTAAAATAAAAATTATAATGTATATTTTTTTAATAAAACAATAATATGTTTTAAATACACCATATTGTTCCAAATTATACACGAACATGACTACCTCATAACATTCTTTCCATACCAAGGCAATAGAGATGACAAACATGGACAGCCCAGGCTCAAATGACCTACCAGGTGCAACAACTCGTAGCTAGAGTGGTTGTCGCAATAAGAATGTTACAATCCTACAGCATCAAGAAGTTGAGAGTGTTGAGACACTGAAACTAGTGAGTTTGCAACAATGGCACCACTGGCGGCAACTGCAGGCACACCGATGCCCGGAAAAGTAGAATCCCCACAGCACAAAAGGTGTGAGACGGGAGTGGAGTGGCCGGGAAACGAAGCCTTCCCGGCCTTTATAGCTGGACCATACGTCCCTCTATTCCGCCTGAGAAACCTCTGGTGTGTTAATGGAGTCCCCACCAACTTAACCTCACACTTGCCACGATCAAAATTGGGCCCTAGAGCTCGCTCCACTGCTTTCCACATTACCTATTGCATATCAATATATACCAACCATTTTACCACTTCATAAAAGTATCAACATTTCCCAAAGGAATTTTGAACACTTCATAAAGCATTAATACCTCGCTTCTTTACTTTCAAAAAAAATACCTCGCTTCTTTGAGCTTTGAGTTGCTTGTACTCGTCGCTTTTGCGATCAAGACCTTCCCAGAGCTCGAAAGGCTCGGTTCCTGGCGTGTATGCGTGCAATAAGTGCTTCCCAGGGGGTGCGAGATCTGGGCTTAGCACACTAGGTACCGAGATAAGAACAACATTCTGATCGGCATCAACTCCTCTCTCCCATTCATTCACGACTATGTGATGGATCCCTACGTCTTCGCTGATTCCCTAATCAACCATCATAATTGTATACAACCAAAGCAATGAACAGAAAAATAAGGTAGATGATAGATCACATTGAGTAAAGATATCTTGATTTTCACAAGCAAGTTTTGTAACATTTTATTGAGATCAAGCAAACCTCACCTCTGCATCAAAGCCCAAATGTAGATGCATAAATGATTCACATTGCGGGGTCATTCTGATCCTCTCCTGGTAAGCTTGTGGAAGGACTTCCTTTGGCAACAGATTCAGCGTGTCCCACATAGATGCATTGCTCACAACAGCCTTTCTAGCGCGAATAAACTAAACAAGCGAAATCATTTTGAATCAACACATGAATTTACTTTGAGAATCTATTAATCAAATATACAGTCACTCTTGTTTTTCTCGACTTTTTACTCACTTGTCCACCTCTTAGCTTCACTCCTATTGCTCGGCCATCTTCAACGATAATACTCTCCACATGACTTCTAAGAGACAGGCGGCCGTTAAATTTCTTTAGACCTCGCACAAGAGCATCAATAATAGCCCCACTACCTCCGATAGGATACTCTAAGCAGCTGCCCGGTTTGTACCATTCTGCGAACATGTATATCTACAAAAAGGAAAGCACAAGGGCAGCACTGGTATGATTAGATATCATGCTCTGCCAATTTGAAGAAAATGAAAAATAGGATTGGGTAATGGGTATACAGCCACTAATAACAAAAACCTTTCACAAAACACTCTAGTTGTAGTCAGCTAAAGTTTTCTCATGAAATCTTAGAGATGCTAGAAGATAATTTGGAAAATACTCCACACTGAAAACGTACGACAAAGCAGTAATTCGTAGGCTCTTAGTGGATTCGCCCTCAGTTAACCTCCCATTAGCTTGGAATTTCTACTCTAACGACATTGTAATGCAAGACAGACTAATCTGTGATTTCCACATCTGACAATGATACTAAACCATGAAAGAGAAAATTGCACATCTTGATAGAATGAATGTTCTAGATTACTCTAATATGAGCTATTTGTCACATATAAGAGATGTTTCAAGAAAGTGATTATTCTGAGAACATAAAAAGAGTAGTCAAAGCATGTTCCAGATAAATGCAGCCCTATACAGCATCAGAGATCACGGTGCCAAATCTTGTATCAGCAGTAAACAACATATTATTCAAAAACAATGTAAAAAGTTATGCAGGAAAACCAGTCAACTAAACATAGAGCAGATGAAGGAGGATCAGAGACCTTCTGGCTTTTAGAATGTACTTGAAAGCTAGAAAATGAAGGTTACCATCTCTGCAGAAAGTACACCGTCAGATTTCACTCCTGCTAGCAAAAAGGAAAGAAGATCCACCCAGTTTCGTACAAAGGGATCTTTTAGCTCCAATGAGTCAAGTATCTCCACAAACGGCCTGACAAGCTTTGTAGCCCCTAGGGCTCCCTGAGGTCCCATTTGAAGAAAAGACTTGAAGAGGGAGGGGGCGTATCTAGCACCAGCAGTTGAAAGAACACCCAAGTCACCTCGAATGGATAATGGAGGAAGTGCCATTGCAGCTGCTGATAATGGTAGTATTGCATCCTACAAAGAGTATAGAGTTATGCATAGGGACCACAGGTAACTTGTAATAACATAAATGTAAGCATCTTTTGAACTTCCAAAAGTTTATTGAAGATTATAGGAAAAAACTTGTACTCACAAGAAGTTTTCTCCATTCTTGTACAGCATTTGGACCACCATATGTTTGTAGATCCTGCAGAATAATGCAATAGTTAACATATTTATTTCTGTAACCAGAACCCGTTTTTCACGTACCAGAAATAATAACTTTGACAATTTGTATTGCCATGGGAACGTCATTTTGGTCAGCATTATAAAGACAAGATGTGGTTATACATTTTACTTTCTCTAGTGTAGCTCATTTTCTTTATCATCTTCGTCATTTGTTTTCATTATTAACCTTGATTCCGTTAAACTCAGGATAGTTCTGAAGTTATAAGATGCAAATTATCTGAAAGGTATCATTGCTTTTATATTCTCAGAAACAAAAACTAAATAAATAAGAATATCTCTTATATCAATATTTCATGGTGATGATATCTTCCAGTGCTTGAGGAGTCTGAACACGCTCTTCTCTTATCTCTATCCCAAGATTGATGCAGTATTTTAGGTTTCTTGAGAGTTAGAAATAAAAGTAGGAAAGGGGGATAACTAACGCCTTGGATTTTCTGCAGAATCATTAGATTAAAATGGCAAAAAAAGTTTACCTTGAAAAATTCAGTTGGGCCAATGCGAGACAGGAATTCGCCTTCGGGTATGTATACCTTCCATGAGTCATAGGTTGCACAGGGAGGTGATTCACCCAATGCATCAAGGACCTTCAAATTATCCAAGAATAAAAATCTTATAGTTGTATTGAGTCTAACTTTGTACACCCATAACCAAATCTCTGAGACACCTGACCTCATGGCAAACACAACACAGCACAACATCTGGCATCTACTATTTATTACTCACACAAACAAGATAATGAGAAAATAAATAAATTCAAGAGATGAAGCAATATAAACATAATATACCTGAGCGAGAGGGTTCGCCTGAGGACCTCTTGATTGAAAACCGGAGAATAAAGAAGGACCAGAGTCAAACTTGTAATCTTTGATTGTAAATGAATGAGCAGCACCCCCAGGCAAATCATGGCTTTCCAATACCAAAACATCTTGATCGTATCTAGCTAAGAGTGCACCACAACACAGTCCACCAATGCCACTTCCTATAACTATGACATCTGCCTCTGGCTTGCCTGCGATTCAATCTGCAGACATATTAAAATGTCTCCATGGACTTAGGACCAAGTCAAATATAAGAAGACTTCTCGTATAAAGACTTCAGACCTGTCCAACTTATCTTGGACAGAATCATAATGAATACCGTAGCTTGTAGCAATTTGCCAATGGAGGACAACTACAAGTAAATGCTTTTTCTATGTGGTTCTACCTACCTTTCTTGATGACAGTAACTGGTCAAACTTATGGGTGAGTAAGGAATCCAACGAACTCCAGATATGACCATGATAGAAAAGAAGAGGTCCTTGATGACCATAAGACATCAAGAATTTAGACAGAACGTTATCTCATATTCTATGATTGAAGAGACATGAACTAATTCTAGCTATTTATTATTTAGCAATTGCGACCCACCCCTCATTGATCCTAAGATGTTTTTCCTCTTAAATTATCCATTCTTAAACATCCATTTGATTTGAGAAAAGTGAATTTGTGAAGGGAATTCAAGATAAGGAATCGGCCTACAATTCATAAGAGCTGCAGGAGTCTAGCTTATCAAGGTCACAGAAGAAGCATATACATAGACTAACAAGAAACGTAACAGGATTCAAGCCTAGCGAGTGAAAAAAGAGGCAAGTAGGATAACTGCTTTCTTAAGTGATCCTTCAATATAACAAGTGCAATTGACTAAAGAAGAAGGTGTAATGAGAAAGAGAGGTGCTTGAAATCTATCATAGTACTATATGCAACATTATTATCAATGCTTTTGTACAAAGGTGGTGCCATCGACAAGCTTATCAATCTACTTTGACACTAACACAGAATTTCTATTGAAATCGAAATGTTTCGGTACCTCAGCATTTCATTTTCCCTTCTCATACATGTCCAAGTATCTCTAAATATATTTGGTGGTGAGATTATCAGGATACTTATCATTTATTTATTTCATATCTCCAGATATCTATTATGAAGATTAAGCTTAAATCATCCAATGTAAAGCTAAAACGTCACACCATTTACCTAAACTAGAAAACATAAATCAACTAACCATTTGGCCTTATCAGAGAGATAGAGCGAGGGAGAGAGAACCTGGGAAGGTTTGCGTGAGAGCTGGAGAGCCATTGTTTGGAATTTGCGCAGAAATTCTGATTCTACTTGTACTGCATTTGGAATTAGAATTGGAGGTGAAAGCAGAAGGCCTTAGAGGCAGGGTAGCAGCAGTAGTAGTAGCCAACGCCATGGATGAGTTGAAGGTGTGAGTGTGTGGAAAGGCCAAGTAGTTGATGGTGGGAATGAAGACGTGGTGCTTGCTTCAACGTCAGCGCTATATGTGGTGTTGGAGTTGGAGTTCAACTGATGCAAAATTTGGCTCCGCTTTACTACATACATTAAGATTAAATACTAATTAATTATTAATTCAATGTTCAAAAAATCAATTATTAATTCAGAGTTATTAGAATTTTAATTAAGATTTATTAATCATTATTAAATTTAACGAAAAACCTATCTCTAAAATATGTATACATAAAATAAGTAGTGTCAAAACATAAGATAACGTACACATTTTAAAATTGATTTGCCTAGAAAACAGCTAAATATCACACAAATTGACTAAATACTACTGAGTAATGTCATCATATTTATCTCTAACAGCCAACTCTATATTTTACTCTACAATAGATTATTGAACTATATTTTTAGTCTACGTCATATATATAATATTATATTTAATCATATTTACAATTAAATATATTTTATAATAATTATTTAAGAAAGTGCTATAGTTAAATTTTGCACAACTATTAATTTGTTTCAACATCTGGAGTTGGCACTTCTCTTGCATCTTCAATTGGTGCAAATAGATTTTGTTAATCCTCAATAATCATAATAGTACTGATTATGTTAGTGCTGGAAAATGGGTGTATAGCTTAGTAAATATCATAGTTTATAATAGAATATCCATTGGAATTTAATTGAATTAAAAATCTACAACTCGTGTAGATTAATTTAGTATATTTATTTGTTAGAATTTACAGTTGATCAAATAATCGTTCTGTCATAGTCTATACCTCTGAATATACAATACCAACTCATATTAAAATCTTATGTTGTCACCACATGTTGTACACAGCACCTACACCTCTGAATGTTCAACAGCCGCACATACACAAGGCTGTATATTCCAACCTTAACTTATTCATTAATCAAAAGCACACACACTATACACCTACCTAACTTAGTATGAAACTATGGTAATCTATTTTTCATGAATAGTTCAGTGGTTTTAGATTGTAAACTAGAATATTAGCAAAGTCTAATTAATAAAATCTTAGTTGATTATCAATAATTTCAGCTTTAAATTAAGTGCCGGGAGCCGCCAAACTAAACAAGTAGGTATATAAAAATTAATGATAGACAATTAGTAACATAAATGTCATCAGTGTAGTTTGTAATTAGATATCTATTTTGTATTGAAGATGATGGAATTAATATTGCTTTCATCTTCGTTACAGTCTAACTACTTTTCTATACTTTCCAACTATCCAACTTTCTCATTTCAACCACATGTATATATATATATATATATATATTTTTTTTTTTCTAATAGTTTGCATTTAAAATCCACTCCGAACAAACTTTTATTGTTAATTGATAGTTCAAACATTTAGTTATAATCATTAACAGTTGGTAAATTTTTGTTGAAATGAGAAATAGCATATCGGATAGAAATTCTCTGTTTTATTCATAATCTAGGATTATAATAAAGAGAAGTAACATATTATTTCTTTCTCATTTGACGGACACACAAATCATAGGATTCCACTCATCTCTAAATCCTAGGTAAGTTGGTTGGGTCATACCCATCCAATATTGAAGTAAGATTCGAAAAAAGTGAGATATGCCATGAAAAGCTCCTTCTATTTCTCATCCAATCCAACAAGCATTGAGGTCAAAGCACTGTCTAGCGCTGGCAGTCATTCCTAATTCCCTTTTCCTCAAGATACACACATAAGTTTATAGTTGGTGTATTACAACAGGGTTTAAACAAAGCTGGATACAGTAAATCCCGGTACTAACCGGGATCTATAATCATAAATTTACTGAACCCAGATAGAAGACCGCTGGACAAAACATATATATATAGCAGTAGCAGTACACCCCACTTCAAATTTGTATTTACAGTTCAGCGAACGAAAGTCATCATCCCTGATAGCCAGTGAATCCATGGCAAGAATTGGAGATGCATAGCCCTGTCAATTAGTATAAACCTACCAAAGGGACACCGATCAAAATATGATTGACATATTCACTTTCTCAACTTCTTGCTTTTTTCCCTGACCATCTTCAACTTAGGATCATAATTTCTTAATCCACAAGCAGTAAATACACCATCTGTAGCATTCAGGCAAAACTGAAGGCCTCTATGGTCTTCCAAGCAAAACACATCTGTCTCCACATACCCTGCATCTGCAGGATATCTGTCGGGCATCCTGATTTATGCTTCAATATGGCAATTCACAAGCATTTCACTGCACAACCACCCATTTCAAAAGACTGGCTCAGAAAATTGCAAATTTTTAGCTACAGTAGTCACCAAAGATTCAGTGCTAGGCCTAAAAAAGAACATGAAATTATAATAAATGAGTTGCACAAGGTGATGCATTGCCAATTTGCCATAACTCCCCAACATCATAAACACTCTTTTAAAGTCAAATTTAGATCAGCACTGTAGTCTCGATCACAAGTGTATCCAATTGATTGTTTAAAGGGTTCGTTTCCGCAAATAAAACAACATTCATCCACATCTGCAATTTCGACACGACTTTTAAAACGTTACAATCACAACCTTATACGTTTTTGCAATTAGAACATCCCCAACTTTTTCAGCAGGAATTTACATAGATTTATGATTAAAATGTCATTTTACTAGTGCACACCGGACAAACTTCGTCGAAAAAACTAGGGATGTTGTAATGGCATAAAGTTGAAAGGTGATGTTGCAATTGCAAATTTCGAGAAAAATATTGTTTGTGTAAATAATACAGCAAGTACCACATAGCTGCAATCACCATATTCATATCTAGCTTGGTGGACACAGAGATAAAAAAATGCTTAATCTTGATACACAATTACCTCAACTTTCAATGGGCTGACCCAGAAACCATGAGTTGTGAAATAAAAGTATAAACTGGATGGTGGGTGATTCTCTGCATGAAACTAGACAAAACCTACACCACCCAACACGAGCTAGTTTAAGATTAACTGGTCTTACTTATTATGCAATCTGGAGCCAGTACTATCTTGTGCATGGAGAAATGGATAATATCTGATGTCAGTTATAATGGCTATATTTGATAAAAAGAGACGAGAGAACCAAAATCAAAGGTAAATGCAGTCATTAAGAACAAAGCTCACCATATGCAACCAAACTATGTAGCTGAACTGGACTTTTGGACCCACACTTGTTTCTGTAATTTTATGGATATAAGCACATAATACAATTGAATAATGAGACTGAAAGTTGTTCAAGTATAGCAATCTACAAACCTCGTGAGAACCATAGCCAGAAGAACCTCCCCTTTTTGAAGATTTTACCTCTACAACAGAAGAACCATCTGCTTCCTTCATATTATAAGCTGAGCCACGTCGAACCCCATGCCTATAAGGCCCTACAGTATTTCCTAAACCATCAGTGAGCAACTTACAAATGTAAGGGATTATATATCCACTTATTGCCCCAAACTTTAAACTTAACACTCACCATTGTCAGATGAATAATGCCTACCACGACCACCTCCTAAGGGTCTGAATTCACCGCCACGTGTGACCAGCATATCTTGTTTCGATTCTACATGAATTCCTGAAAGGCATAGACAATCATATAAACCTAAAATTAGATAAGATTGAGACCAAAGCACCTTAAACAGAACACACATCATTATCACTTTAGGCATGATAGTAGCAGATTAAGCCACCAAAAGCAAATCTTGTGATTATAAAATCTTAGGTTTGATGTTAACAAAGATAACAATCACTTGAATAAATATAAAACCTATCCAATTAAATTTCACTTATTATACACCTTCTGCAGAATCCCCTATTTCAGATGTCTGTGAAGCAGACAAGGATAATGATTCATCACTTGAATGTAATCCATCTGAACGCCGAAGTGGAGTCCAAACACCACGATCAGGTCTATCCTTGTTCCTTGCCCGCCTTTCCTGCTTCTCTGTGGGGACAGCATGCAAATCATTGGAGACTAACTTATCCTCAGGAGCCCCATTGGTATCCTTCTGAAGTGATTGCAGACTTGGGGGTCGAGGAGGTTTCTTGTCTCTTTCCTGATTAGAAGACTGGATACGCAGTTCCGATTGTGATCCCAAGGATGGTTGATTTTGACGAGTATCCCTGCTAAGAAGAATGCTCCTGATTATCTTTCCACCAGCTTCGCGCTGCTGATTATGTTTCAGGGCAGCAGCTTTGTCAGGAGAGACTGTGTTCCGTTGCAGTAACGGACCACCAGAAACCTACAGAAGACATAAATGTGACATCATGTCTTTTTTCATCCATTATTATTTCAGATATGCTAAGGCCAGAACATGATATCCAAGATGTAAGCTTGCCTCCAGAAGACAAAAAGTAACATTTGGCGATTTCTCATTATAGTGGCATTGGTAAACATGACTGAAGGTGTATTCATATTACTGTGGTTTGAAAGATAAACTAACCAATCACAAGTCATCAGAACAAGAAAATCATCTTCTTTAAGGATAGTGGAGTTTTTAAAAAACAACAATATTAACTCTTAACATGATAAGACACAGCAATTTCATTTTGATTAATTTGGAAGAGCTCCTCAAGAGAAGATAGCAAGGCACATGACATGATACCATTATCCTATTACTAATGGAAGTGGATATTTATAGAGCCCTAGACCCTAGACTTTTAATCTTTTATACCTACAAACATAGAAAGATCAGAATAAGTCCATCCATAAATGTTGTGTAAAAGAAAACCAACAGAGATATCAAAGGAAATGGAGCCAAAGGCAATGACAAATCCAGTTTAGATGGCAATTTCATTTTTCCCCCCGTAATGGAGTTCGTCTAGATCAGAACTCAGTGAAATTAGATTAATTAATCACTAGGACCAGTTTGAAACAATACCCAATCCTCAGAAGAATCCTTAACTTGCGAATACAAGATCATGACATGAGATTCTAAGAATAAAAGCACTGAAACTACTCATGGGGATACAATTTGTTTCAAACTGTATAGAATGGAGTGAATATATAATGGTTAATGCTACTCCTAAAAACTAACTTTGCAACCTTTACAGCAATAGGTTTCCACAAACAGAATTAAAACTTCAGCGAATCAAGCCAATGGTATAGTGTAATGGTCGAGGACATCAAAACTTTTGGTGCTCATTACAGTCACATAGTCGAAAAGGGAAACATTTCTCATCCAAACCTTCCAAATATGGCCCATGCAAGAACTACTTGCTAGATATGCAATTGCTAGCTGACTAGAGAAACTTATTTCCTCTTCCTAGGTACTCTAGTCATAAACCATAATACAAAACCATAGAAGACTTACATTAGGAATTTCCTTTTCTTTTCCTTTTAGAAGTAGGATTTTCTTCTTCCCAGTACCAGTGGATCCTGTACCTCCTAAAAGAAATCAAATAGCGTACCATAAAGGGACTGCAAGAGGTGGTGATAAACACAAGAATAGAAAAGAAGTTAAATGTGGAAAGAGATCATCTTTCTTATAGTCTGAAAGACTCCAGTAACTTGATTGAGCAAAACTTGAATTACTATGCAGATCAACTTTCACCACACACACAAGAACATTACAAACAAACAAACCAATCAACCAACCAAGTAGAGAAACAGCTAGAAATATAAAAAACACATTAAAAATACATGCCAATGAAAAAGTAGAACTCTAACCACTATCATTTACGCATTCAAGGAACTAAAATGATATCAAACAGATGTGAACATGAATTTAAGCCAATCAAAATTTCTGATCAACACAAAAATGCCAAAGAGGTTCTGTTTTCTACTCAAGAGATCCTAGACAATCTATAGCATTCAAGCTCCATTTGTTTATGAATATGTTCCTAGTCTTTTCATAGGGCATCTATGGAAACTCAAAGTTGGTGTTACTCAAAGAGGAAGAGTTAGTCACAAGCCAGAAACAAGTAACCAAGATAATATCATTACTTTTAAATATGCCAGAGAAAAGCATTGGATAGTGTAAGATTTAGAATTGATTCACCATCTGCGCATACGATTGGTATCCGTTTGTATTCCAATACTCCATGCTAGACAACTGACTTTCCATAATAATCATTATAGAATCAAACATTACAATCAGAAGAATTAAACCATGCCAGGTACCATGACAAAGAATATATTCCCATTTGAACTACAGCATTCTTCAGAAAAATGTTACATATATCAATATATCATAGACGTCTATATCATCCTCAGATGCACAGCTAAAGAGATCCCCATGTAAAAGACAAACTTACACCAAAAAGAAAATGTGGAAAAAATAAGAGACTAGCCCAAAGGTCGGATAGAAAAAGTGAAATCCCTCACTAGGGTACACAGCAAGAAATTCAAAATCAGAATGACCTTGGATAATCTATCACAAAAAACAGAGCATATTATCATCAATGAAAATTCCAAGTCCAACAGTTAGAAACATACCATTTTCCCCTTCTAATGCTTCATTTCCTGAGATAGATGCTGAATTGATAGACTTGTCATTCAGCTGTTGATCATCTTGTTTGTGAACCAATGAATAAGTTAATTTATCTTTGTTGCCCATAATCTTGGAACTGTCCCTTAATACATACTGCTGAATATATAACAGAGTGAGACATTAGTGCTAAAATATCAAATCCAGTAAACGACAAGAACTGGATTACTGTCCATAATGTCTGTTAATGGGTGTGAAACTCAACACTACAATCAATAGCAGTCTCAAGAATCGCATCTACGAAATCTATTTACCATGGTTGTAGATGTCCTCTTCTCTGAGCCTCTTTTCGAAGAACCAGAGACTGGATTTCTAGATGACATTCTACCGACTCTTCTAGCTGGCTTCCCATTCAACACAGTCCTCTATCAAATTTTAAGAGAAATCAGGCATACATAGAAATTATACCAAAAAGTAATACTAAAAGGAGTAGTGACAGAAACAAGTTAGTGACCATACAACTAGTGGTAAAAATCTAAAAATAACTGATAGCAACTGAGTAATTATTTCAGTGAAGTGCTGCTGATGAGAGATATAAGAGATTCAGGCCAGGGGGTATAAGCCACCACATGGAGCAGAACAAGATGAAAAATAAGAATAATTGCAACAAAACTTGATCTAAACCAAAATTTAAACTCAAATATAATGCAAGAAGTACAGCAATTAAGAAACAAAACCTAATCATATCAACAAATGAAAAGGAAATAGTTTGACTAAACAAGTAGGCTTTGATATACTTTTTGGCTAAGAGTCGCAAGCAAAAAAACATAGCCTCAAGTGTGAGCATTTCAAATATTGAAAAGGAACTTGAGAACAAAGACAAGTTCTAATTGTGCAATCTAACATTTCAAAAAAAAAAAAACACAAGTACTTCTTGGAGTTTCTCACATAGCTGCCTGGCCATTGCAGCTGATAAAGTCCAGCCAAAAATGATCCTCCTCCACATGGTGGCCCAGGAACTTGGTCATGGCCATGTTATTCATGCTCAGGTTGGGGACGTGGAATTATTATAATAATAAAGCTATCACAATCTAGCTTTTGATTTTATTTCGAAATTTCTAGCTATTTAAAAAATGATAGTACAAAGAAAGCAAATGGTATTAGGAATAGAAATAGACATGTATGGTTATATTTGAATTAATCAACTTATTAAACTTTGTCTCTAATACTTCAAGGATTTCTATTTGACCACCAAACCCTTGGACAAAAGATCATATGAGTTCAAGCCAATTAACATAGCATAAGACCTCCAAGTCATAACGAGTCTAACGACCTACTTGTTACAGTTGCTATGACATCATAATCACAAAGAACCTACTTACTACATTAGGAATTGTTCTTTAGAATATTTTTGCCTCCTAGTAACTTTCATACTCTATCGATCATAACATTCACTAATGCTTCTTCAATCCTCTAAGAGCCAACATACAATATGATAGTCAGAGCTGGAAATTAAGAATAGCCAAACAACTTCCCCAACCAAGAGTGAACAAAGGTCTATTCACGCTCCAAATGCATGTTTTGCTCACACACTGCAAACGAAGTATTAGACAACCTTGATCGAGGCAAGCATAACAAAATTACAGAGGCACCCCTACCCCCACCAAAACAAAAATCACCCCACATACTAACACCGCACGATATCCACCCAGAAAAGTGAAAGATTTCATTTACTTCAACCAATCTATCTACTTCAATATTTCTCACAGTGAGAAGGAAATGCCAGTTGCAAGCAAAAAGTGATGAGACCTACCCGAGCTCCACCCTTTGCAGCTCTTTTCTGACGAATAAAGTCCATTAACGGGGTGACTATAGGAGCATCCTTTGGAGCACCTAAAAGAAAAAAGGCCAGCTGATTCATGTAAAAAAAGTTTAAATATTACCAGCAACACATGCTCATTTTTTAATTCTATATGAGCTTGTTGCGTTCACAACATGAAATAACATCTAATTAAGTCTGACCCGCTCGTTCTGCTTCCTTCCTCTCCAACTGTATCTCTGCACTGGGAAGATTCTCAACGGGCTTTGCAAGAAATTCAAG
>JAYDZE010413132.1:0-16747 GCA_034509125.1 Monilaria moniliformis | reverse complement strand
TACCCTTACGCTTTGAGCCGTGGACGTAGATCTTATTAACGATCGAACCACGTTAAATCCTCGTGTTCATACTTTAAATTTCAGCTCGTATTACTGTTAATTAATCCCCCAAAAACAAGATCGATCAATTACTATCTAGATACACAGTATATTGCACATATGTTATATTAATATACATCACACAAAGGACTAATAGCACAGAGCCGCCAACTGCAAAGCAGCAACGGCATTAACATACAATCTCCCGCCAAATATGCACACTCCTCAACATTACCCAAAATGCCAACAATTTGAAAGCACTCCCTGGTTAGTGAGAAAGTTCAGTGGTCCAGCCAAGGTTTCTTGCAGGCTCACTTTTTGTCCGTCACTGCGCCAACAACAACATCGCTTACCTGCACATTTTAGATTATTCACAAAATAGTGCTTTTGGATTGAATAATTGAACGGCGATAAGAACAAAAGACAAACGATAGATCGATGTACCAGTTTCCCGCTCTTGTCAACGGACATGGGATTTTCCACTACAACAGTTTGGCTCTGGGGATTGGGTAATGGTTGTATTGAACCATAATTAGAAAACTAGGATGAGACGGAAAGGAAATGAAAGTTAAAAACATACTATCATTATTAATTTTCACTAGTTAAGCATGCCTAACCACTCAAGTTGTAGGAAGACATGATCAGATATCAGGACTCGCCATTGAACCAGAAGGCATCGGTGCTGGAGAGGCAGGTCCGATTGGCCTATGCATGGGAAGTGGGGCCGTAACATTTCATAATAGCACAGCAAAGGACTGAACTAATTGGTTCATCAATAAGACCCCCAATGAATGCTTAAATATATGAATATTTACCAAATAAGCAATAACTTCCTGATCAGCATGTACATCGAAAAGCAACATGCATTCAAAAACAATAACTTCTTGATAGCAAGTACGTCAAAGATACTGACCTACAAACCATGTTAGCTATTTCAGCAGAATAAGAACTTTAATGAAAAAACCCACAAAAAAAAGACAAACTTTCATGAAGTGCATAATTCACAAAGAAGGAAGAAGTAAAATAAAGAAGTATTTACAAAAACGGATTCCCAAAATAATTACCACTTCAAATTTCAGATTTTCCTTATATATTTCTCATTAATTAATTTAAATTGACCCTGTAGGCTAATAGATTGATGATGCTTGAATCTATCTATTAAGATTAAGGTTTCCAATTTTGTAGGAAACAAACTGTCTCGTAATATATACATTTAAATTCATCATGTAAGCATTATATAGATCATGCACATCACTAATATATATATTTTCACTAAAATATTACATCAGAATATAGTACATGCACAAAGATTATACTTAGGTAGCTGTTATGATATTTAGCTAATACTTATGTATCTGTTATGATATTTTAAAATATCAGCTGAAATAAAATAATTTTCTAAAATGACATTTATACCCTTAGAGGATTTAGAGATATTTTGGAAAGAAATTTAGATCAGAAAATAACAAAAAAATCTGAAATGATATTAAACTCATCTTCAAGTATCTTAAATGTGTACTTTCATCTTCAGGTACTGCAAATATACAAATCCCCATCTCCGGAAACCTAATTTGAAGTTCATTCTTCAAACTTTTAGTTAAATATATTCTTTAATTATTTTATCAAAAACATTTGTAATTTAAATTAGCCTATGCTCGTAACGATATATTTTATTAAGATGTCTGTGGACTTGCACTTCTCCAAATTTTACTATAGACTCTCTGTTACTTTTTTCTTTAAATACTCAATTAAAAGATTAATCACGTACACGAAGTAAAAAGTATTAAAATTAAATAGGAAAAAAGTTCGAAATTTTTTATTAACTAGCCAAAAAATGAGTGGAGTGGTTTTACAATCCTGTATACACTTCCCGCCCTTTTGCACCCTAAAAACTGTGTATTTGCAAGTTCCTATCCCTCTGCTAAACCAAAACAAATGAATTGCTGTTAAGGCCAAAAATGAAAATAAATGCAGGCTCACAGTAAACTATGGCCAAAACAATTATATATCAAGAAAACTATCTTAGAATCTAAAAAAAAAAAAAAAGAGAGAGAGATTCCTAAGCATCTGAACTTGAAGATGTATCAGAGTTGGGTTATCTCCAGCTCTGTAGCAGGTATGGAGAAGAAGGCATCTATAAACTGTTTGATGGCGAAAGGAAATTCTTCTAGACTTCCATGCACACTCTCTTATCTGCAACCCATGCTGTCGGAAGGAAGTTAATAGGAGGTTTCAGAACAATTCTAGTGCCGTCTTTATCTTATTCTGTTTCCATTTCGGCAACTTGTAGAAAGCACTCTTGCTCATCCCGAATTTGGCCTTGAAATCTTCTGATGACAAATAAGTCTGCAGACCAAACATAAGCCATGAAACCATCATTGAATTCAATGAAAAAATAGAAACATGAAAATACCTCTCGCTTAGTGGCATCAATATCTGGAGCCGGATCAGTGGAATTTGTTCTAAGGCGATCATACGGATGCGTTGTGAGTCCTTCTTCGTCATCAGCTTCGTCTTCCTTCACATCTTCCTGTATGGTCTCTGGCTTTGGCTCCTCGCCTCTAGGCTTGGGGACGTCACGGCCTGCTCCAGCATGAGCATTGGTTGGAATAGAATCGAACCAATTGTTGATTTGATGGGTGGCACGAGTAGGATAAAAACATACCTCTAATAGAGCGAGGGAAGATAAGCTGGCGAGCAGGTCCAGGTTGCTCAAAACCTTTACTCAGTGCTGCTATGGCTGCTGATCTCTGGTTAGTTGCATCTGGAATGTTCACCGACTTCGGGTAGAGCTTGTTCACCATAGGAGGAGGAGTTGACAGGTTCCTTGCATTAGGACTCTCGAAAGTAGATGCTAGAACGTTGAATGCTGGAGATCTTCCTCGTACACGGTTTCTCTCCGGGGCCACAGACAGACTTCTAGAACGTTGCTGAGGTTTTTCTGGTGCACCGGATCTCCCAGCAATCGCGATAGGTATTCTCCTTCTCGGTTTCTGCCATTTAACAAAGTATATAGACACATATAAAGAGTAGAGAAGGCAAGACTTGCTCAAATTATGTATTTCATATGTTGAGATAAAACTAGGAGAATGGTGTAACCAAGATTATATACACTTACTTCCACCATTGGAGTGCCGCCATGTTTGACAATAGCCAGTTTTCTTTGGAAAGAGTTACCATGCATCTGTAAACATGAGAGTAAATGAGTATTCATGCATAAATCGAAGAAGCTGGTAAGATTTCACAGAGGGCACTCACTGCAAATTTTCTGGAGTCCCAAGTGAAGAAACGTGTGAAGAATGCAGGTTCATTCCCTTCTGTAATGATATATATTGGGGCATGCTTAGATATTTTTTCGCCAAGAAAGTCGCGCTCCAGAAAATTCTGCAGAATAAAATGAGAGGTTACAAAATGCTTTTTCACATGTCACTGTTCCTCAAGAATGTAAAACAAGGCTAAAACATACCTCCCCCAGATTTAAAGCAATCGTCTTATTTTTAGTTTCGACCATTTGCCCGATCCAGACATAAATGTCGGAGTGGCAATCAACGATGAATATATCTTCAGTCATTAGATCATCCTGGTCGAAATTGTATACCTCAGCCACCTGCAAAAGGAAATCACATCTCAAAATTTTCGGAAAACAATAAGAAATAAGGTGGAATTCAGAGAATATCATGTTTTCTCCATGAAATTACCTTCAGATCTCCTGAAAGGGTGCGACCACAGTTATACAAGAATGATAAAAGAAACTAGTTAGCTGGATTCATCATGGTTATAGGAAAAAAATGAAAAGAAATTATCAAATTAGAAACAAAAATAATGCCATGCCATTGGATATAGTGCATGAGAACAGATGAGGGTCGCCTTCAGCCACTCTTGTGATTTTCTGCTTTGGGTACTCAGATTTTTTGCCACCGATGAAACCCCAAAACTGCTCGGACTCTGCGCCTTCTTTTTGAAATCTAGATTGCACATCTGGCTGCAAATACAAATTGTAGCAATCAAAGGATAAGTAATTTTCTGTAGTTCAATTCTTTTCCTTACTGATGATAGGAAAGATGATTATTAAGGAAATACAAAAGTATCATCAATTCTGCATGTCAAATTCTGAGAGATGCTCAATGAGATACAGCATTTCATCAATTGGTACCAGACCTTCAAAATATCCAGCCACCTCTCTGCAAGCTCCTGCTCTTCTGTCGTTGTGGAACTTCCGAGCCAGGTGAAAGCAGAGGCACCACTGTGTAGTATGTAACAGTACGAGGAGTTCAACGACGAGCTCACCTGAATCAATCAAATAATATAAGTGAAGGCGTAGTTTTATAGAAAAATAGGTAGCGGCACATTGTGTAAATATCACACACACACACACAGATAAAAATTGTAGCAGAAGACTTACAGGCTCTACTTGTATTGCTTGCATATTTTCGGGTCCTGTCCCCTGAATCCGAAACAATGCAAGTCCATCCTCTGCGTATGTGTCATCTGCAAGTCCTTTCTTGGCAAGGTTATTCTTGTATCCCGCGCTAAGACCACCCTGGTGATGTGCAAATTTTTACATCAAGAGCCATTCAAAGAAATTCAAAAGTGCTTATTTATATTTGTTTTAATGCAAACCTTAAAGATGATGAAGCTCTGGAAAATGGCAAAGAACTGAACTGGCTCGAATCCTTCATAAATGCGAGCCTAGAAAAGCACAGAACAAATATAATTGTAAATGACAAGGCAGAAGTTAGCGTTCTGTGATATCAGAATGAAGTTGTCAAGGTAATATGCCTGAGCAGGGAAGAATTTCATAGTCTCAACCATCTTGCTAGCCTGTGCAGTTGCTGCTACCCTGTCTTCCTATAGAGAATGAATATCATGGTCAATTATCCCATTAATATATACTAAGATTGATTTAATAAATTGAAGCAAGATATTAAGCAACCGAAGATCACCTCAACACTTTGCTTTCCGAACCATGTCCCTATAAGATATTCCTCTCTATCTTCACCAGGATAAGAATATTGGAAGATGTAGCAATCACCACTGTAAAACTTTGACTGAGAAGGACCTTCAAGAATTGTCTTCTGGTTACCATTAACGCGCCAAACCTGGCTCGTTTAAGCAGCAAAAAATCGATAAATCAGCACAAGTACATCAATACTAGAACTTTTAAAGTGTTTGATCCTTTTTTATATGCTAGAGATATCAATATCATAACATGAAAAATATATATTGACAAAGGAAATAACATGCTAATTTTGTATAGAAGCTGTTTTCAGTCACCTGCAGATCGCCTGTGCAGTCTATATGAGTTTGAGGTTCGTCTTCTTGGGGAGCTTCTGCTTTCACAAGACCTTTCACATCGACTCCTTGGCGCTTTAGAAGTGCTAAAAAACATCAAAATTAAGAGCGTAGGTAAGAACTTGGCAAACTAGGGAAACAAATCTTGATTAGAAAACGCTGGAATACATAGTTACATGTAATGAAGAATGTTATAATCTGGTGAATGGGTCACTGACCTGCTACCTTTCCTTTAGAATCCTGATTCGTGGAGGCGGTTACATCAGGCCACGAATCAAACTTTCCCTTGAACATCACTGTCTCAAAGCCCTCCATCAAGCGGATTATATGAGAGTCAGACCTGTTTAGTGTTCGCACTATTTCCTGTAAATGAAACACAGCATTGAGTTACTACAGTAACAGAACTTGAAAATCAAGAAGAGGAAGCCTTAGGTAGCTGAAGCAGCGAGATTTACATGAACCATGCTGCTCAGAGTTTTCCGTTCCTCAAGAGAAGTACTTTTTCCTACCCAAACAAAGACTTCCATCCCACAGTCGAGAATATAACAATTATTTGAGTTCAACAACTCCTTTGCCAAAGAATCAGCCTCAACAGGTACTGCCTCTCCCTTCTCAATGCTTAAACATTAGAGGCTTTATCAGCTTATATGTTAAAATCATCACAGGTCAATGTTGTTATGCATTCTTGGAGAAACCGTTTAAAATAAATTTAAGATTCTTTTTCACAAAAAAAATATAATTGGTGAAGGATTACAATGAAGAACCTCTATCTGCAAAGAGAGTTACTTTAAATTGCATGTGTTTACAAACACAATCTCCTTTTACATTTAATTTGGGTTTGAATTTCCAAAAGATCAAGGATGTCACCAGGTATTTGAAAAACAAGGCAACTAATTAGCCCATAACATGAAAAGAAAATGTGATGATGAAAAGCAGAAGAGGAATGTGAAGGGAAAAAATACATACCAGAAAAGCTTGGGATGAACAATACGGGGGCTCTTGGGTACGGAGTATACTTTCCTCGGAAGTGGAGCAAAGCCACCAAAGATATTCCAAAATTCTCCGGCTGCAGCATCAGCCATTAATTTTCCATCTTCTGCAGTCAAGACACAAGGCAGATGTTGGCAAACTTGGCCAAACAATGCTAGAGGAAAAGGAAAAGGAGAAGGATTCAAGTAGTAGCATAATTACCAACAGCTGCTATTTCACATTTCCCATCATGATAAGTATCTTTAATGTACTGAACTACTTCCAGTGCTTTAGCCCTCTCTTGAATCGAAGAGTTGGAGCCATTAAACTGAAATATTTTAGACTTTGTATCTAAAACGAAGATGTCATCATGATTTAGAGACGACCGAGCAAAAGGCACCTGTCCTATGATTAAAGGTGATGTTAGATGAAGGAATTTACACTAGAACAATGAATCATCCGGAGAGTATAGCGAACAACAGTTTTACTTGCCTCGTTCACATTGATGACATGTTTCCCTTTACATACATACAAGCGGTTTGGGTGCTCTTCAGCCTCAACATGCTTAAAACCTGAGGAGAATCCACCCTGTTGAGGTATTATACATGGCTTAAAATAGGAAAGGAACTTGTCCGATTCTTGGCCTTGTACTTCACGATATTGAACAGCACGCCCACCAAGCGCTGCATCTAGCTCGACCGTCTTGATGGCTGCCACACCAGCTTCATCCTAAATAGGACAATATATCAAAAATCAAGGAAAGATTTGCACCAGACGAGGTAGATTTATGGATTAATGATAAAACTAAAATACTTACCTGGCTAGTATCTTTACCTAGCCAATAGTGAACATCATGACGAAGGGCGCCACTCTTAAAGGCAGTGGTCTACAGAAAGGAGACAGAGTTATGAAAAAACAAATTTCTCCATCATATCACATGAGAGAGAGAGAGAGAGAGAGAGAGATGTCCAGGTGGTACTGTGCTTGAAGATCAAGATAAAAATTTGTTTGGCCTCTTTTGCTGTACAATTGGGGTTAAAATGGGTGTGGAAAGCTTTTACTAGAACACAAAACCGAAAACTTACCTTTAGAATAACATAAGAATCACCAGTGAAGAATTTTCCATGTGAAGATTGTGGAACTGCAACAGGTTGAAAATTTTCAATTCGCCAAATCTCAGTCCCGCTATATGAAGTCAAGGAGACAAAAAACAGTATAGACATGCTAAAAGAACATAATCCCTGAAATAATTGTAAATGGCAGAATTTTACTCCTGCTGTGTAAACTTCTATTTAACAGCCCCTATGCCCTTATATAATAGACTCTCAATAGAAACTCATTTAGCAGACAGAAATGAGCAATCATTGGAATCACAATTTCATGTTGATGTTCAGGAAGTTCGATTTTGTAGAATCAGGATACACTTTCTGTCCTGCCCCTTGTAGAGCAGGATCCAAATCCTTCATTGAAATAGACATAGGATCCTCCCAGCTCCTCTAGAATTGTCAATTGTGGAAATCTTCTTGAGAAAATAACTACAAAAGATTCAGTAGTCGTTAGTGTCATACAGGTTAATACACTCCATATCATGTAACTACGATGGAAACAAAAATTTGCATTGACTGTGAAACTTTCTACCTCGAAGTACTAAAGGAAGATAACAAATTACCTAATAACTGATGTTATAAATAACAGATCAGCAACACAAAAAAATGACTAATACAGTGCCCCAATTACAAAAAAGAAATAGATGTTAGAGCTTATGACTTTCTTAATCATGTCCTCCAGTTTTTGTTTCTTGGACAAAGGCTTTATTATCATTCTTGGTCTGCAGGTATGCCCCTAAAATGGTTAATACAGTGGCTCAATTTCAAAAAAGAAAAGACATAATTTGTAGAAATTTTACCTTTATGGATAGATAACAACTTACTCAGAATCACCAAATTAGGTACTGGAATTGATTTACATCGACATTCCTCATCCTAGGCACACAAAAGTTTCAAAAACTCAACTTTTCTCTTCATGGTGATTGAGAAATCCTCACAGCCCTCCCTTTCACTTTTTACCAATTTGGAACCTCTTTTTTAAGTCATAAAATGATAACTCTCTGTGCCAACGACAGTATATACCAAAAGGCATTATCACGCTTAGATAGACACATACTTATTTTAAAGAAAATCCCCATATTATCCATGCATTTCCAGATGAAGCCTTTATTGTTCCCCTGATCATCAAGTTTCAATGTTTCCGTAGTTAAAGCATACTTAGCATTTGACACCAAATCGTATATTCATGTATTCAACCTCTCCTAAAATCTACAAAGGCAAATTTGACGACAAAAGTTAAAGAAACGAGAAACAAATAATGCAGTTATGCTAATCACCTTATATGCCGTCGATGATGTAGCCCACTTGAAAATGAATCAAACACATACGACACGATACTGCACTAAACTCAAATATTAACATAAAAATTGTCAAAACTGGTAATGACGAGATCGAATGTGAAGAAGAGAGGGAAAAATGAAATGATCTCGACAGACGACAGTATTTCCTGATGGGAAACAAAGAGAGAAAACCAAAAGCATGCGTGTTTTCTGGGAGGGAGAGAGAGAGATAGAATGACGATACGTAGGCCAAGGGGCGTGCCTATCTATAACGGCAGCTAAGAATAGAAGCCCCTCTCAACAGAGTATAACCAGAAAGCAACTGTGAAGATTCAATCAGCATTATTCCAACAGCAAAAATCAATCCCATAGATTACACCAACCCTTTTGGAGTGGTCTAGTCAAGAAATTAAATTTAAAAAAAAAAGAACAATAAACAGGAAATTGGAGGAAAATTCTTGGAGAGTGCAGTGTGGATTTTGGGAAATTTTGCTGACAT
Organism: Monilaria moniliformis; assembly: GCA_034509125.1. NCBI lineage: Eukaryota > Viridiplantae > Streptophyta > Magnoliopsida > Caryophyllales > Aizoaceae > Monilaria > Monilaria moniliformis. The sequence continues at coordinate 7,562 of JAYDZE010413132.1, read as the reverse complement.
AATTATGTGGAATTAGCGTGAACCTCATTGTATGGTGGTGATGGAGCTGATTTCCGATTTCGGGGGAGTGAAAGAGATGGATGAGAAGGGCGGATAGCCTCCATGATTCATGCATGGCCATGAAGATCAAACAAGCATCTTTTCTCTCTTTTCCTTTTTCTTTCTATTTTTAGGGAGAAACGACCTCTTTTACTGATCATGCTTATTCTCTAAGCACGTGTTTTAATTTTTTAAAGTGTAATTTTCAATTATTTCACCTTCATATTTATATTTGACAGATCTCGATCATTAGTTTAAGTAATTTAATAAAAGTGCTAAGGCCTCATTTTCTAGTAAACCACTTTGGGAGTTGTCAATAATTATTAACTGAACCTTTTGCTGAATATCAATAACCTGACTTACACCCCAAAAATTTGCATTTAAGAAAAAAATAATAAAAATTAAATTTCAAGGTTAAAATTTAAAGGGGCAAAACTGGCATTTCTTGATTTTCAACAGTTCAACTATAAAAATTTAACTTCGATTTATAAACCCCAAGATTGAAGCTTGACGTTATTGACGTTAAACCCTCCATAAGCTGAAGCTCTCTTCAGCCACCTCTTGTCTTTACTGCTGGTGGTGGTTCCATACCATTGAGCCCAACTGGGACTTCTGTTTGAATTGGGGTGATGATTTCTTCTGTAACCTTCTCGTAGTTTTGTTATAAATAGTTTTTGATGGATTATGTAACAAATTTTTGGCTGGTTGTCCTTTTGCTGTCGAGTTTGATAATAATCTGTTTAAATGTGATTTGGGTGTTGCGAGCTGGAACAAGCTCTAATCTACTAAATGCATGTTAGCTGTTCGACGAAATGCGTCGATGATGCATGTTACCTGTTCGACGAAATGTGTCGATGATGCATGTTACCTGTTCGACGAAATGCATCAATGATGTCGATGACTTGTTCTTGATGTTAATTTCTTCCTAGAGTTATATATTTTTCAAGTTGCGTATTTTTACCTAAACTTACGCATTCCATTTGCGGGCACCCCTTTCTCTCTGGCTGACTATGTTCTTTTTGCGTTGCTAATGTGTTGATCCTATTATCCCTTGCTTTTCATGAATTATACAAATAATCTATACACATTCTGTTTACCCAACCTACTCAGTTTCAGATTCAAAAAACAGTGAACTTCATAGTAAGTCAAAGTTTTGTTATCTAAGATTCATTTGTGTGACTTCAGTGAGCTTGGCCTTGCAAGTCAGCAGTGCTGATCAGAATTGGATTTCTTTCAAATGACTCGGCATCCTGAGTGACGAGGCATTGAGAAGAGATGTGGTCATGGGGAAGAAAAACAACCACATACTTCGAAGCGATCACAAAATTCTCAAGATCGCAATGGCTTTCTCTATCTTGTTCTTATTCAGGCAGTTCTTCCATGAGGAAGAAAATTGCACCTTTACAGGTAAGTATTTCTCTTTTTCTTGGCCTCCTCTTGTGCATATTGTTTGTCATGCTGATATTTTGAATCTCTGTATTAACCTTAAGTTCCTTGCTAGTTTCATGCGCACAAACAGGAAAAACTATCTTATATTAGTGGTTAATACCTATCTACATTGTCCTTTATGTTTTACAGGAGCGCAGAATGATAGATCAACATAGGCTATGTGCTAAAGGAGGTGATGGAGGAAATGGTTGTTTCAGCGTTCGTCGCAGCCGTCATGACCGACGTGGTAGACCTGATGGTTAGTCTGTGTTACTATCCTGGATATGTGCCCTTTGCGTTTTCTGCTAGAACGCATCATCCCTCTTTAAACAACAAAGTAAATATGCTAATACAAGGACTTTTTAGCACATCCATGTTTCAGATTATAGTTTCAACAGTCAGACACCACGGACTAAAACTAAATTGTAACAAGAAGCTTGGTAGATATTTCGTCGCTTCTGATTGAGCTCATGAACCCCTTCTATTCTCCCAGTGTGGATTAGCTTTCCAAATCAACTATTATATTCTTTCACCTTTACTAGAATCAAGTAGCAAACGGATTATTTGCTTCCACTGCCCTTCCAGTTATATCCCCTCCTTATATCGTGTGATCGCACAATGCAGGTGGTGATGGTGGCAGAGGTGGTGATGTAATCTTAGAATGTTCTGCGGCTGTTTGGGACTTCAGAGGTCTGCAACATCATATTGTGGGTTACCCTTTCTCTAATGCCACTTGATATTTTATATTATTGGACACCAGTTGGTACCAATTTATTTTCATCTTTCAGGATAGCACCTCTTAAGTTATTGCATCCAAATGTTTGTATTAACGACTCTGACATGTTCCCAGAATGCAAAGAGAGGAGGGAATGGGGTTTCCAAAAATATGATAGGGAGCCGAGGAGATGACAAGGTTGATTAAACTTATAAGTGCATATAATTCAGAACTCTCTTTAAGTTACTGAAAATATTTTCTCTGGTAGGTTGTTCTGGTACCTGTTGGCACTGTTATTCATCTTATTGAGGGTGAATTTCCCTCTACGGTTGAGAAGAAGTCTTCTGGAGCATTGGATCCTTGGGACATCCCTGGTACACTCGATTTCAGTTCTTCTGAATCTTCCCGACAATCAACTTCTGAGGGAAGAGAAAAGATGGAGAAGACAGTCAATGTCAATGAGGACTCAGCTCCTTCAAGTAAAGAAGACTTCAAAGAATCACCTTCTCCTCAATTTTCACCATCCAAAGGTAAATCCAGGAATCGAATTGAATCTGATTTCTTCCCTAAGGCCCATGGCTACAGCGAGTGGGAGGATATGGATGGTGAAGTAAGCGTGTCTGGATCAGAGTGTGAGGAAGATATGGAAGAGGTCGATGAAATACAGTACAACGTTGCTGAACTTACAGAGCCTGGCCAACAAATCATTGTTGCCCAAGGAGGTGATGGTGGCCTGGGCAATCTGCATTTGGCAAAAGGTTCTAAGACGAGCAAAAATGCTGCTGACTTGAAAACGGAGGACGTTTCTGACGATGATGCCCATGCAGCACCTAACGTCGGCTTGCCTGGCACTGAAGCTGTTCTTTTGTTAGAGCTCAAGAGTATTGCTGATGTGGGCCTTGTCGGGATGCCAAATGCTGGTAAAAGCACTCTTCTCGGTGCGTTATCAAGGGCTAAGCCTACGGTTGGACACTATGCCTTCACCACCCTGAGACCTAATCTAGGTAACATAAACTTTGATGATCTTTCCATCACTGTGGCTGATATTCCTGGGCTTATAAAGGGAGCACATCAGAATCGCGGCCTTGGGCATGCCTTCTTACGTCACATTGAACGCACCAAAGTTTTGGCATATGTGGTAGATTTAGGTGCAGCCATAGATGGTCGAAAGGGCATACCTCCCTGGGAACAGCTGAAGGAACTGATGTTGGAGCTAGAATTCTACCGTGAGGGCCTCTCTGGTCGACCATCTTTAGTCGTAGCAAATAAAATTGATGAGCCAGGGGCAGAACAAGTGTATCAAGAGCTGAGGCAAAGAGTACATGGTGTTCGTATTTTGCCAGTCTGTGCTGTTCTAGAAGAGGGAATATCAGAGTTGAAAGCTGGGCTCAAAATGCTTGTGGATGGAGAAGAGTCGCCGACACTAAAATTGGATAGCATGGTGGTTGATTAGATCAGTGTTTTAGACTGAAAGCTTTTGATTCTGTTTATGTTTTATTTATAGAGATCTTTTTCATAGGAAAGAAAGCTTTGTTTGGAGATAAAGATATTCAATAACTGAAGATGGAAGAACTTCATCAATTAATTATATTTTATTTCTTTTGGCAATACCAAAGTAGCTATTATCTTTGTTTTTCTTTTGAATAAAACATAACACTATTATTCTAGTTACATTATTGAACATCGTAAGCATACTTCAAACTTGAAGTCAAATATAAAATGCAAGACAAAATATAATCAAATGAAAAACGACAAGCAAGCCATGAAGATCCTAAGCTCTTTACACAAATAATCATAATACTAAATGTTATTGCAAATTTTATTTATTTCAATAAAATAAAATCAAGCAGATTAATAGCAGAGAACCAGATACACTTTGCAGTAATTAAGTCTTAATTAAGCAAGCGCGTGAAGATTTTTGAGAGTGCGACGGCCCATAATTTTTAGTTGGGCTGATTTGATCGATACACGCATGAACGGCCCAATCGAGCATCATCATTCATGATCAAATTCATGTGTGTCTGAAGTTGAGCGGTGACGAAGAGAGTTCTGGAGCTACAGAAAAATGTCGGCGCTCCCAGACGAGTTGTGGAGAAGCATAATGGAGATTGGTATTGAAAACAAAACACTAGATTACAAGAATCTGTGTTGCCTCTCCATCACCTGCCGCCGACTTCGGCGACTCGCCGCCGAAGATTCTCTCTGGTCGCGTCTTCTTCTTTCCGCTTTCCCTTCTGAGAAAAACAATTTAAATCCGAGCGACGGTGATAGGAAAATCGGTTCCCGAGATAGCAATTACACCTCGTCTTCAAATTCCAGCGGCAAGGCCAAGAACCTCTACCAAATTAGGTATTGTTTTTGGGTAATTTTTAGCCTTTACTTTGGTGAAGTAATTAAATCCTTAGTTTTCGATTGGGAAAGAATGCCGGATTTTGGGTTTTGGTATATTTAGGTGATTGATGAAATACGTGAATTCGGGTAGAAAGTAACCATTTTTTAAGTTATAAAGAAAGACCGGAATTTTTCGATTGAGAAAATAACTGGAATTGGAAAGATAGTTTTGTTGAGTAACTGGCGATTTTTTGTTCAATAGCTAAAAGAGATCATGATTACTTAATTCTGGAGTTTTACGGATGATATCAGAAAGTTTCAATTGATTGGTTGCAAAAACTATGACAGGTATGAGAAGGATCGAGAAAAAAAGCGGCTAGCACACAGAAGAGCTGTTCTCAGAATCGAGAGTGGAATAGCTGAGCGTTTGCAGAAAATTCGGGAGATAAAGCTCCGGTCCTTGGAGGAGAAAAAGAAGATGAATAAGGCAGCTGCTGAGCTGTTCAATCTGCGTAGGATAAGGTAATCAAGCTATTATTTGGGAGATGGTATGAGTTGCTGTTGTTTTTCATGATTGTGTGGATGAACTAGAGCTATTTGACACTCACTTTGTTGATTAGAACCGAACAACTTTTTAACAGATAGCCAACTTGGTAGAACCGAAGAACTAGAGCTAATTTGTTGACTAGAACCGAAGAACTAGAGCTATTTGGTAGATCATTTTGTTGGTAAATGCTTTTAACAGATAGCTAACTTATTATGATGCTTAATGAGGTAAACGTTTAGGAATTTATTTCAAGAGGTTTTACTTATGGAACTTGTTCATGAATTGTCTTTCTGAGTCTATAAGGATGCTGCGTTTCCAAATCGTTTGTCACAAATCCGTTGAATCTTGGATAATTTGATATGTTTTCAGGCAAGCTTCTGTTGCAGTGAATGTTTGGCAGCCAGAAATGATTCGGAGCAGACAAAGAGAGATGGTTCAACAGACCAATGTGCCTGTTGAAGTTCGGATCAATGCTCTTGAGATGGAGCTTAGCCTTTGCAAGCAACAAATTGCAGCGTTTGATAATGCCATTGTAAGATAAGACAATTCCCTAAAACAGACGATGGATGCCGTGTACAAAATTCACTGATTTCATTCCGTGTCCTATTGCAGCGGGTCGAGAAAAAAAGACACCGTGCAGCTGAAGAAGAGCTGGCTTCTGTGAAATACCATCCCTTGCGAGATCTTGAGGAAACGAGGGGGCGTTCAAGTGGATGCCGAGTTACAGGTAAAAGGTTGAAAGATACGTCAGTTGTAAGCGACTGATTATTGAATCTGGATATGGGTATAGTTTAACGGATAGGCCGATGAAGGCGGTTGTATTAAATTAGTAGAGCTCTTCAATTGCAAGGTAAGGTGTAATTCTGAAATTACAAGCGCTCATGTAAATCTTAATTAGTAAAGCTGACACTAAGCTCAATCAGTCCTTCGATGTAATAAATTCTCGTTTTACTAAAATCGTTTAATCCAAACATCGCCAATACTCTTATACTGTATATGGAGGAGGTGTTTCTTTTTAATACAGAGACTTAGAATGTATTTTAAGTGGCTTTAGTAATAAAGTAGATAAAGTGATTTGATGTTTAGTTTTAGTTTTGATTTATATTATAAGAATAGATTCTATTCCCTGCGTCCGCTATTAAAAGTCTCATTTTGCCATTTCGGTATGTCCGCCATTACATGTTCCATTTGCTTTTTACTATTTTTGATAAGTAGGTCCCACAATCAACTAACTTATTCTATTCATATTCAATTATAAAACTAATATATAAAAGTGAGATTTACATTCCAATAACTTTTTACACTCACATTACCTTACATTTATTAAAACCCGTGCCGTTTTCAAATGGGTCACCTATTGGCGGACAGAGAGAGTATTATTCAATTAAATTTTTTTAGTTTGATATGCATTTTATTTATTTAGTAATTAATTATTATGTGATTTTTATTTATTTTATTTTTTGTTTAATAAATTGAATATCACAATAAATAAATGCTACATATAATTGTGGATGAATGGAATAAACTAATGCAACCACAATTTTCATAATGTATCAAATTGGACATACAATAAACATTGTTGTGCTAAAAATTAATATATACAGAACAAATTCTATCTCATTCACAAAAAGCTTTAAAAAATCTGGCGGCAAAAGATTTGGGTTTTTTCATTCATGAGAGAGTGAACAAAATTACAAATTTTGGCTCCACATACAAAATCTGTCGCCACTAATTTTCTCTATAAGTACATAGAGCACAACCATTAAATTCTCTAATTACTCAAACATTAAATTACTCCAACAAGGCAACAACTTTCAAAAAGACGGGGCGGCCAAATTTTTTCTCAGAATTTAAGAACTAAGTGGTTCAATTCATCCTCGAAAAGTACATTGATGGTAAACCTCCTCGTGGCACACTAAAGAAAGCTTAAGAGAAGTTCAAAATTTCCCAGCAAAAATGCACCATATACTGGAATGTTGCAAAGAAACAACAATAGAAAGCTGAAGCCATAAATAAAGTTAGTAAGTCAGAGGAAGTGTAGGCAATATCTCAAAAAAATTGTGCTATATGTTGTTCTACTTAAAAGTTTATGTTATTATAAAAGGAGCAATCTCATTAGTTTAGTTGTTGGGTTAGGATGTTCTAAAACCACAATTTGGAGATGGGTGAATACAGGTGATGCATTAGAATTAGACAGAGTTCTAAATAAGATCAAGTTTAGGAACATGCACAACACTATACACATAAATGTAAAAGTGGTTCTATATCACAAAAGGGTCTCACATGTTCTAATTAGCACCAGGAAAGGAAAAGCCACATAGGACATGTAAAAACAAAAAAATCATCTGAAAGATCATGTTCATATAGATGGACAAGTTTTGTTTAATGGAAAAATAGAAAATCATCTGAAAGATCATGTTCATATAGGGGTTGAGATAACTTATCTCATGAGGGATGTTATATTAACATGACTCTTATCTTAACATGCTTTATCATAACCAA